>JABXWE010036321.1:0-12768 GCA_014611495.1 Limonius californicus
TAGGTATGTCAAATGTAATCAAAACTATTTTTTTATTGAAATATCGTCACATAATCATATAATGTTATAAACAATTTTGATTTTGTTAAAGCCTAAACATAATGTTGTGTGTATATACTTAAAAAGAGCCTAAATGAATCGAAATTGTTTAGATTTAAAATTTCTTAGCGTCTATTTTATCTGTTATTCACATTTTTGACATTAGACATATTGCCACGCTTGTGCGTATTAACGTTTTTAAATAGCGAACAGAAAATATCTTGGTTTATACAAACTTATGCCTTTCACGTCCCATTGCTGAGCACTTATTTTGTTGAAACTCATACGGAACAAATAAATAAGCATAATATTAACAATTTCATCAGATTATAAATTAATCTGTGGTTCTGAGATGTATACCTTGTAATTGCAACACATCCGTAAGGGCCGTAACATTGTATTAGAAAAATCGACAACAATAACTATTGTTAAAGTGTGTGATCTGACATAGCTAAGTAAGAATTGTTACTTGGTATTTACTATAGTATTCTATCATCGTTTTTTAAGTACAAAAATACCCCTATTAATGCAGGTCTCCAATTAAAAACTTATAATTTGATACCAAAAATTCGAATAGCGCTCGTAGGATTCAGGTAATGAGTTATTTTAAATGTCCGATCTAAGAAGAAAGAAAAACCTGTTCAGACTACTTTGTTTAAATATATTTTCCCAATATTTAAGTTGTTATATTTTCATTAAATACGTAAGGATATGCAGTACAGTATGGTTAATAAACTGTTGATCATCGTAAACCCGGTATTTGCATTATCATTTATGGATGTGCGTTGGTAAAATACGATGAAAACACAAATAATTAACTTTGGGTGAGCATTTTAAAAGTTTCAATGCAGTATTTTGTATGTATCTTGATATATTAACAGCGTTATACGGGGTATAGATATAAACAAATTATGTTTATGTGTGTTCAAGGATAGGAAGCCAAAATTCTCAATTAAAGTCAAATCGCCGTAGTTATACAGCGAAATTATTAAATTTTAGTTCCTTATTCTATTTAAAAATAAGTTTTCTCCTATTCGCATTTTCTCCTACGTTCTAAGCCTAAACATATTTAGAAAGAACGAGGTTTATTGTAAACGAAGTGCAAAACTCCACGTAATCCTACGTTTTCATTTATGTAAACGAATGCCATACGATCTAGTCACCTTTTTAAAACGACTTTGATGTAATCCTCAATGTGAAATCTAAGGGAATTTCGGCTCTTGCGGATCCGAATTACAGGAAAATTCCAACCGCAATACCCCACTAACGACAATGGGAAATAAAGAGCTGACTCTAAGAGGTAACAAAAATCATTTTTGTCAGGTACTTACAGTACAGCAGGCTTTACGGGGAAATTTACCAAAAAAATATAAATAATCGATACAGTATTTGTTGATTTTTAAGGCCTGTTTCAGGCGAATTCTAAATGTCACTGCTTAGTTTTTCGCTTTAAATTTTAAAAGCGGCCCTAAACTAGAATTAGCGTTTTCTGGTGTCACTGTATCTTTGCCAGTAGGTAACTTTTCCACTCACGTGTTTTTTAACTAGTAGGCAACATATCTGAGAGCACTGTACGATGAAAAAATTATCAAAAAAAATAATAATAAAAAATTGCTAAAAGTAGGGCAAAAATACGGTAAAGTTAACCTATGTTTATGATATTTGTGAACTTAATTCAATGAAATTTCTTCACCTTATTATAAAATACCATTCGCTAAGAACATAATACGCACAACCCCAATATAAAGATTTATCTGATTTCTTAAATCAGAACAATGCGAAACTCTTTTACCAATTTATTTTGTCGTATATTATACGTATTGTCTTTTATATTAGCTGCATTTCGCTTTCCAACGCTCTGGCAGACAGCCCAAAAATGTACAAGGGACATGGAAACGAAATAATGGTTCATCTAGGTAAAACATTACATTCCATTTTTGACTGTCAACTCCTCAGAATTTGCAATAAACCATAGCGGTTTTAATTTTGAAGCGAGAACGTTGTGCCAAAAATTCCTTTATTTGTTTAATCTGCAGATTAACTTTTCCAAAAAACATGTTTAGCTTTCGTTGCCAGTCAAAAATATGCATATACTCCCTATACGGGGTGCTTCAAAATTGCAGCGCAGTATTTCTGGGGCTGATTCGAAGCATTAAAATAAAGTACCTGTAAACAGAGGGTACACAATCTCTTGCAGTTGGTAGGAAAAAAATTTTTCACTTACAGTGACGTGAAAAAGTTCTGCAACAGTTGCACAAATAAGATAAATTGCAGTTTAAACCCATTTTTTCAAATATTTTTCATTTCATCATTGTAAATATAATACAGTTACTTAAACACAATACTAGTAATAATAATAGCCCAAATGTTGATCATTAACAACTGAAACAATTCGACACATAAAATTTATTCAAAACCAGAAAAATTGTACATTATATACAGTATGTTCATTAAAAAAAAACTCGCAGCTGGCCATGGTAAATTTACGTACCTATAGTGTCTCCTTGCAGCATGCACTTGATCGCAAGCGAAATAACGAAATTTACTAATTTTTAAATCAGTACGTAAAACACGATTTAGTTGGTAATAAAACAAATTTCCGCCTGTATACACTGGTATACACATACTAGTTGATTTTCTGAACAATTCGAACATTATAATTAAATAATAATTAGATCTTCACGTTTCATTTCCGAAACAGGTCGATTCCAAATCGCTTGCCGTTAAAATGTATTTCTATGTATACGTCAAAGTGTATCACATATCCCACATAATCTCGAAATGTGATTGTTGTTGTTGTTGTCATTTATAAGTGACATTATGACTGTCAATTGTAACATATGGGCTAAGCTATACCTAGATAAAAATTTCAAAGCCTGCTAGAGTTTTTTTTTAATGAACATACTATATAATAACGTAGTCTACACCTAAATGTTTATTACACTACACACTAATTAATTTTAAACTATTTTAGTACTTAATAGGCCATCCTTTATTTTTTATAAGTAATTCACACCTTTTTGGCATAGAATTCAGCAGTTTGTGTAATTCCCACTTCGTAACGGAACCATACCACCAAGCATTAATTAGGGATTTGATCAATTCCACTTTTTTGTGGGCTTCCTTCATGAAATGATGTTAGAAATTCTCTGCCATAAGTTTCTATAAGATTTAGGTGCGGGGATTGTACTAGCCAGTCTATTATTTTAACTTTATTGATCGACATCCAAGATTGAACAACCATTGCTCTGTGGCAAGGAGCATTATCATCTTGAAAGATAAAGGTTTTGTCAGGAAATAACTTCTCCTGGAGGACATCAACGTATTTGGTTGCATTGATCATGCCAGATCATGCAGAACGTGCAGTCTACCAACACCTTCAGCAGACATACAGCCCCGTATCATGACAGAGGTTGGATGTCATGAAAATTCTTCTCCAGGAAATCTTCCAACATTTGTGTTTTCAGCATGTTTCCAATGTTAAAGGTAGATTCATTACTAAATAATACCTTCTACCATTGTTTTGGGACCCAATGGCGATGATCCTTTGCCCATCTCAAACGGTGGAGCCTTTGTTTTTCTGATAGGAGGGGTTACTTCCGGGCTTTGCAACCCCTAAGTCCAGATTTAAGAAGTCTCCGTTTTACATGCATACGTTTATACCAGTAGCTTCGGAACACATTTTAGTTATATTTGTCCAGTTAAGGCTTGTCTGCTAAGCTCGTCCTCCGCAATACCCTGTCGCCTCTCACTGATGTTTTTTTTTGGACGGCCATTGCGGGGTTTATCTTCAATTTTTCCCGTCTCCGAGTATTTTTTGATCACTCTAATAACTGGATTGATTGCACTGCACTTTCATAGCTATTTCACGACTGGAAGCGCCTTGTTTATGATGAAAAGTTATTTCATATAGTTTTGCATCCGATAGTTTGAACGGTTTCTTTTCGGATGGCATTTTGCCACTGTTATATAATACATAATATATACATACACTCATAACATAAAAAGTATTTCATCTCATTAGAAAAATCGCGAATAACTGATTATCGATTTTAGAAAAGAACTTACCTTAATTATTTTCTATGGAGTTCTAAGTAACTAATTAAGAGATAAGTTGTTGACATAGTCTATAAAATCAAATATTTACAAGTAATTTTTGGAAATTATGCCAAAATGTAGCTAAACTTCAAGAAATAATTATTTTCTTGGGTCATGCAGAACTTTTTCACACCACTGTATGTTACAATCACGAAATTTTGAAAACAATTACTGTTAGTGAAAGATTACATTTTAGTACGATTAAGATTCATAGTAAAGTGCTCGGGGAGAGTAAACACCGTAATGTCTCAATGATTTTAACCCTTAACTTGGGCGTACATTTTATGGCACTTTTTGATTCCCCGATCAATTAAAACACAACAAAGTTATTGGAATTCATCCTAATTATATCAATTTTTGGCAAGGAAGAGCAATCTTTAGCAGAGTACGCAAATTTTACATGTTACTCACATTACAATTTAAAGGTCACATTCTTTTACATGCAATTAAGACTGCAACATTTTAAATAAGAAATGAAAATTTAAATACTCAAAATGACCACAATCTGCTTCTACAGACGCCTGTGCTTTCCAAATTAGCAGCTGGTGTATTCTCTGGAAGGTGGCAAAAGAATATCTTATAGTGTCACAATTTATGATCTTTTAGCTTAGCTCCTACAAACAAAAATCTACATAATTCAAGTCTGATAACCATGGGGGCCAAAACGACATGGCTATTAGATTAGATGGTAAGTAAAAAGTTAAATGGTTTAAGGGTTTGTAATGAAAAAGTTGTTAAAAATTGCGGATAATTAACGTGCCAATTCAAAAATATAATAATATTCAGTGTTCTACATACTGCTCACTACCATCTACAACAGCATGTTACGGTTTTGCTATTTTCCTTCCGTTTGAAAAAAAATGAATTAATGCTCTCAATGCCTTTAATAATGCCAATATAGGACTTTGACGGACTAATGAGCAATCCTGTATACAGTATAACTAGGGTACCTTAGAAACAGTACGTTATAAAGGAAGTGCCTTATAAAAATAAACCATACAATAGAATTATTTTTTTACAAAGTATCGTATAGTAGTATTTAGTACAGTTTGTTTGTAGGTAAATATTTTCTAAATTATGCAGGTTAGAAATGCTAAAAAATTTCTCATCATTATTTCCCGGGCGAGCGATGGCTATAAGCCAGAAACACAATACAGTCAACTATGCAAATCCAAACATTTACGTTGTAAACGCTTGTTATATCAGCAATTTCGTTGTACTCAAGCTCGCCTTAAGCGAGTTGAACCGTATATATTAAAAGAAAATATATTTATGGGGGGGTGGGCATTTTTGTGAACGTTACATTAGAAGTATGTAGTAAATGTATCCGTTATAAAAGAAGAAATACTGGATTTGTATGTGGATCTCTGCTGAGGCCAGCAGATTTGGCACTCCATAGACAAGTGTACGTTATATCCGTGTTCAGATTAAACGAGTTCTACTGTATACAACTATAAAGAAAACTGTCACGGTGTCGTAATTAGCAGTAAATTAATTAATTCGGTGAAATAATCTCCAAACATGAATGTGTGTTATATACAACATTGAACGTATTACATTAATATATATCTTTATTTAGAGATGATTTAAATACGAGAAGATAAAGTGAATGAAGTATCATTTAAAAATAAGTTATAGCAAACAATTAAATCGAATTTTTGGATGCAAGAATTTGTCGCGAATATTTAATTTTTTATATTTGAGGTTGTGTTTTGGACGCTGGGACATGGTGTAATACCGACTTCTCGTAATAGTTGTACGCGTAGTTATACTGTTCGTAATTTCTTGTATGATGCGTTTAATGTAGTATTTTCAGAATTTATCAGCTCTAATATGGAAAAAATAGAAAAAAAAATTATTAATGAATATGTATTAAATTGTATACAAGGAAGCAGTACGATTTCAATGTATCTACAATATCATTTGTGATTTTGAGTAACCCTTAGACTAAGAGATATGAAAACCTTTAGTTGAAACCCATAGAGCCCTTATTATAATCCGTCCCTGGCTTTCAGGTCTACTTAACTTTGTTATTGTAAAGTTAGCAACTGGAAAAGCTTAAAGAACTGCACGTTTACTTTTGACCATCTACGAGAGGTTAGTTGCTGTTCTCAGTGTTGTTTTGTATGAGGGAAATGTAAGGGGCGACTAGTGTGGGCCAAATATCCTTTTAAACCAACATTGTTCCACACGCTTACATTATTAAATTTGGGATGATCCGGTCCTGTTCTTTCAGCATTTCTTTTTCTTCAACAATTTTATTTATAATGTTCATACTTTCCCTGTGGTCGCGAATTGGTAAAAAATATACATGCAACTTTAAATTTTATTGACTTTAAGAGTTTTTATCCTGCTATTAGCTTTCTCGGGTTTCAAATGCAAACATTATAACTAAAGTTAGGCGGCTGGCGAGAGGAGATTAAAAATAAATGATCAAATTACTCATTTCTAATATTGCTCCAAATGCAAAGCCTGAATGTCAACGGGAGGTCTTGAAGATGTCCAGCTTTGACAGTGACAGCAAACATCTGCGGATATCCCGGGAGTTTAAACAGCGGGACATCCGGAGTCCTTAATTTGTACTGTCGATTGGCTTCCTCGGATTTCTTCGACTTTGAAACGTCTTCCATTTGCACTTGCAAATTGCTTATTAACGAAAAGAAAACAATGTTAGCCATATTTTTAAGAGACATTTCAATATGAATCCGCATATTCAAATATTTTTCCTGCAGAATATAGGCAAAATAATGGTAATTTTGAAATCAACACGAGAAAAATTGCGTAAAAGGGTAATCGTGATACGATGGAGAAATCAAGAAGCTAATCTAGAATAGTAAAACTGGGATTTAAGTTTCATTCAGTCTTACAATAGTTGGTATTGTTTGATAAATAAATAGAAGCAGTTATATGATATATTTATGGAGGATATTTTGGTATTTGTATAAGACAAGATCCTCCTCACCATTTGGGCCGCATCGGCTGCCTGCCAAATAGCAACGGGTTTGTTGCTGCTAGTTGCTGTACAAATACACAGTCTGTCAAGAAATCCCAGTTATAATCACCCACATTGTTTTGAAATATATTTGATACATTTGGAAATTAAGGGTTTTAAGTGGACCACTAATGCTAACTGATGGAAAACAGTTTTTCGCTGAGCTTCGCACCTTTCCTATGTAATTTTTGGTAACAGTTTACGAAATGCTTGCCAAATTTATAAAAGAAACACAAACAAAAGTTTTATGATTTTTCTAAAATAATACCGAAACTTGGAATGTATATTCATCTATGAGGTTACATATCCAGTTGTTGAAATTTGCACCGCCCTAAAAGATAAAGGAAATTGTTTTGAAAAAACCAATAGAAGAATTCTTATATAGTTATGTAACAATCTAAATAAAACAGTACGAATTTTGGACAGCATAAGTTATTAGACACCAAACAAGGAGAACTGTTCGGAGAAACAGTCTAATAAAACTCTGCGGATGATAACCAATATTTTGAACAGAAATTTCGTGGCAAATCTTCTGAATAAAAGCACGTTTCAACGGAATATTCTACTGAAAACGAATTTATCTTCAATTTTTTAAGGTCGAGAAAGAAAGTAAATTAGTGTTAATCAAATTATAACTGTGACATCAGAAGGTGTTCCTCTAAAGTTTAAATAAACACTTTTAAAAAAGTCGCATCTGATTTTCACTTAGTGGAACTGAGAATGTATTGTTGTATAAACATATCAATGAGCATTTCAAATGATCTCTAACAAAAACCAAATTATAAAATTTTTAAATACAATAATATGATTACAGACAACATTAGGCTTAGAAATCCCCAGAAGTAGCAACTACGAATAGCAAACGTAAAGGAAAGCACACAGCAGTTTTAATAAAATTTATCCTACACATCCTGTATTGTTAACTTCGAATGTTAATTTTTACCATGTTTTGCTAAAGCCTTTTATGCTTACAAAAAAACAAGATCATTAAACTTTCTCGCTCATATAGATTCTCAAAACTCAAGCAAAATCCTTTGCAATCCAAAAGAAATATCCGCAGTTATCATAGTTTTGCTTATAAAAATTCATATATAAAATATGTAGTTTTTAGAGTTTGCGAAATGTCTTCACGATTAAGTCAATTTGTATATCAGTTTTTGAATAAACAACCGCCAACGTAGAAGTAGAATCCATAGAGGAACAGACAGATAAGTCTTTAAATATTTAATAGTTGGGTAGTGCGCGCGCTATTAGAAATAAAATATGGTTTGCAGCAATAGGTAGCTACCAAAGCAGCAGCTATAGCGAAAAAGCGGGAATCTGCTTCTTGCTACAAAAAATAAACCGAGCATATATTTCTATATGGAAATATGAATAAGCATTTAAAATAATTACTTATAAAAATCAACCTTAAAAATTTAAGTGAAGCATTACGGATACATGCCACACGCTTAATAAGTCTCCAGAAGTGGCGACTACCAATAACAAAAGTAAGGGAAAGCCTACAACATCTGTAATATAATTTAATCCTTTTCATCCTGTATTGGTATTTTCAAATCTTTATTTTGTCCATTGCGTTTAGTTCACTACATACGCTTTGCTAAGTCCTGTTGCGCCTATAAAAAACAATATCATTAAACTTTCTAGCTCAAGAAACATTTTTAAATATGAATATCCATAGCTTTGCATATAAAACTTAATACATTAAATTTAAGTTCTTAGAGGTATATATCAGTATTTGAATAAGCAGACTCCGAAGTAGATTCTGCAAAGGAACAGACAGGTATTTAGAATGCAGAGTTGGAAAGTAGTGGTACATTTTTTGTATTTTTTTAGGATTGCACGCTATTGGAAATAAAATGTAGCCTGTAGAGATAGGTAGCGACAGAAACAGCAGTAAAGTATAACAGAAAATAGAAATCCTATGTGTTTACTACAAAAAAATAAATGTAGAATATATTACTCTATAAAAATATGAATAGACAATTAAAATAATTTCTATCGTAACAGTTTAACTAAACTATTAGGTTATAGTCAGCATTAGGTTTAGAAAGTCCTCAAGAGTAGTGACTACGAGTAGCAAAGGCAAAAGAAAGGCTGCAGCTCTTGCACGACAACGTTGGATAGCAGTACTACATTTATTGTGGTTTTTTAAAGTAGCGCATTACTAGAAATAAAATGTAGCCTTTAAAATAATCTACAAATAATCATCTTTATATTTTGAAAGGCATTACAGTTATAGACAACATTGATGTCCTATAAGTAGTGACTACGAATAGCAAAGGTAAAGGAAAGCCCATCCCTGTAATAAAATTTAATCCTATACAACCTGTATTGGTATCTTCAAATGTTCAATTTGATATTGCGAACTACGCTTTGCTAAAGCCTTTTACGCTTACAAAAAGCTACATTATTTTAAACTTGCTGGCTGATATGGATTCTCAAAATGCATAAGGAAATTTCGCAGAAATATCTTTTCAAAACTCCCTGCAATTTTCATAGTTTTGTTTACAAAAATGTATACATAAAATGTGTAATTCTAAGAGGTTGTGAAATATCTTAACGATTAGATTCATATTTGTGTATCAGTTTTTGAATAAGCAGACGGCAAAGTAGAAGTAGAGTCTACAAAGACAGGCAGGCATTTTTACTAAATGATTACAGTGAAGAGTTGGGAAGTAGTGCTACATTTTCAGCGGAAAATAGAGCACCTACGGTTTTACTACAAACAATAAATCGACAATATATTTTTGGGTATTTAAAATAATTTCTAATAAAAATTACCTTTTAAATTTTATCTTAAGTATTACGAGTATAGGCTTAAAAATCCCCAGGAGTAGTGGCTACAAATAACAAAGGTAAAGGAAAACACACAGCCTTTGTAGTAGCATTTAATCTTATACATCCTGTATTGGTATCTTCAAATGTTTAATTTGATCATTGTGATTAGTGTACTATGCACTGCTAAAGCTTTTTAAGCTTAAAAACAATATCATTAAACTTTCTCACTTGGGTGGTTTCTCAAACTTCAAGCAAAATCCATAGAGTAGATTCTAAGAAATATAATTTATTAAACATCGCCAATTTTCAGTGTTTTGTTTATAAAAATGTATACATAAAATGTGTTTTAGGTGTCGATTACGTCAATTTGTTGATCTGACTCAATAATGTCGATTAGGAAATATACCGAATGACAAAAATTGTGAAGCCAATAATATCGAACAAATGGAAATAAATGCAATAACGTCCAATGTGTTGAATGGCAAAAATGCTAATTACAGTAATGCCAAAAACAAAAATTTTAAATGCTTGTTATGATGAAACGTTAAATAAAATATGTTCAGCATAAAAGAACTTCGCTACAGTGCGTTTAACAATTAAATGTTGTATTTGCTGTATACTATAGTTTTATTACGAGACATGTTTGGTTTAGACTTTATTTAGAAGATGTTTTCCTAATTTATCATTATTTGTATTCAATATTTGTTAATTCGACGTAAGTTCATTCATTTTTTTCTGTTGTCCATTATTATCACCTTGCTATTTTTGTTTTTTACTTTGATATAACTATCTGGCGTTAATGCATCCGTTCTTTTTTAATCGACATACGTTTTTATGTTAGATGTTGTTGCATTCGACCTTTTTCCATTCGATATTAATTGCATTCCATGATATTTCAATGGATATTTTTTCCATTTGACATTAATTCAACTTTCAACGTTATAGTCGTTGATGATGTTTCAATTCGGTATTATTTTTATTACCCATTTATGTCGTATTTTCCATATTTTTCCGAAATATTCAAGATAAGTATCAAACCGCAATAAAACCTCTTAAAAATACTAATAATATTGTTCCAACTTTTAATTAAAATAAATTATAGAGAAGTAAGACAAGAAACAATTGTCAACGAGTTGCTTCTGCCAAAGTTAATTTTTTCCTAAACAGAACTTCACAATTAAAAACCCTACGATTTTTTGAAAATTACTGGCAACTGTTTATTGAACGTCACCTGTTGGTAGTTTAACTGACTGCAAATCCTTGTTTAGTCCTTGTTTACCCTATATTTCTTAGGATTAGACCGTTTCACTTTAATCGCAATAGCGCCTACTTTCCGAACATGCCGGTAGCATCTATTACCTGTGCTAGTCTAAATGTGACTGAGAATTGGGTGTGTTACTAAAGCAATATTTTTGAAAATATTATAATATAATTGTTACGTTTTATATTTTCATAATGTGAAGTTTATTTTGGTCGCGTGCCTTCATTACAAATATACTCCTGCAAATAAGCAGATACTGTTTAAACCTTAAAGTCGTTTGCTCGTTTTCATAAAACAAAGCGAAGAGTGCAGAAAATATTTGTTTTACAAACAATTGTTATTTTTATTTTCCGGTTTGCAAAATATCATCTGTAGGAAATGGTTATGTTATTTAATATCTATCTCAAGAGCTTACTGATTTTATATCGAAAACCCATTTTGAGAATTTACCTTTCAAAGCCAGATTTTATATTCTATCTCACATTTTAGGCAGTTAATAAGAATTTAGAAAAAAACTGTTAAATATATTTTCGACGCCTTGAAATCAAACACCACCTTAGACCTAAAGGCTGAACAGAAACGCAACGCAAATGTATTACGACTGTAGTCTTTGTCGCAGCTTCTTTGATGTCGAATGTTGGGTTCAATCGCTGTTTTTCCGAACGCTTACAGAAGTCTGGAAATTAGAACATCCTGAATCTGTGGGAACTACCCGACATTTCGCTTCGTTGTTTATGTTTAATGTCATCGCAGAAGGCGAACTGCTTCCATGAAATTTGTCTTCAAACAGGTTCTGAAAATTATGAAACGGTCACATCCGCAGTTTACATAAAGTTCACGTACTTACGTAGGTGGTTAACTGGAAATCTTTCAGCTTCAGGGCTATATTTGGACAAATAACCATAACAGTACAAATTTTCCATACAGTAATTCTTACTTCAATAGGAACTACACATGAAACCACAACATTTAAAAAAGTAATTTTTGAAAATATCTGTCTATGGGTGTGGTCCTGGTCATCCATATTTCCAAAACGATCAGTAAAATTTAAAAAAAATCGTTAGTTATAGGAAAAATGCCTACCAAAAATATTACAAAATTAAACAATCGTTTTTAAAAATTTCTATTTTAACAACCTTTGGCTTTGAAGCTAAGCTGTCAGCGGTACACTGTTTCGATGCCCAGCGGGGAAAACTAGTTTTTTTAAACTTTATGGCAGCTTAGTATGTAACACGATATGTATATGCTGAGGTAGATTCAGTAATGTAGTATTAGAACAAACCTTTAAAAAAAATCAGAAACTAATAATTGAATTAAAAAACTTGTAGCTAAGATAAAATAATATATAAGGTAAAGGGGGGTAATAAAGCCCACCTAAGGAAGAATATATATTTTTTAATACACAGAATTTTTTAAAAATTTGATTGTTGTCAACTAACTGCATGGGCCTTAAGCTTTATAAACGAATACATACACGTAAAAAAAATAACGAGAAAGGTGTTAAATCATTTAATTTAAAAAAAAACATTACATAGGGCCTTACAAACCGGTAAGACAGGTATTAAGGCCAGGGATCTCGGTGGTCTAGCGCAGAAAC
>JABXWE010036322.1:0-31031 GCA_014611495.1 Limonius californicus
AATTAAGTTTAAATTTATTCAACAATTTCCAGAATTTAAAAGCAATTCAAAGCATCTTCGAAAGGTGCCACAATTTTGAAATAAATTACATATTCATTAGAACTTGTAAAGCAGTTCTCATAGTTTGTAAACATCTCCATTCATTCAATATCCACAAAGTCTACATAATAGTTTCTACAGTTTTATTAGCATTTCCAAAGAATTGCTTCCATTCTTAAATAATTCTCCTACTGCCTTAGTAGGATTCTGTATTTCGAAAGGAATTCTCAAAATTTAAAAATAGTAATTGCTCTAGAGTCTTGATCATCATACTATATCGACAGGAAACTTAAATGTCCAAATTCTTGCCAGTTTGTGCAAATATTTTCGATGCTTGTAGACAGCACTTACATTTTCCAAAAAATGCCACAAGTTTTGAAATATTCAACAATTTTTTATATAAAATAATTCCCATTATTTCAAAATATTTCACGATCCCCTAGTAGTTTCTCAAAATTTGCGATATAGAAATACTGCAACTTCGTCACGGTTTATTTGTAGATAATTTTGAATGCAACTAATATCCATACAAGTGATTAATTAAACAGTATGAGTAGGTATATTTCTTCGGAGAAAACATAATTCCTAGAACATAGTGAAAAACCCCACCAAAAAAATTCTATTGTGTTTGAAGCTAACGACACAGAACGACTCGGAATTCAAGTCGCGTTCTCCAAAAATACGACGCTGTCCCATGGGCTTTTTCCATACAGCCCATTAAGTATTCAGCGCATCTTCACCGCTATCAGTGCGAAGTCAACGACGTGCAAAAGTCATCGTTCGATTTGCAATTCCAAACGGCAATCCGCAGTGCGCAGCAATTATTTCAAGTAATGGATTGCAAAAGCAATTTTTTATGATCTAATGCCAAACGAATAAACAAACCCAGCGGAGCGAACTTTCGCCGGCGCATTAGCGATTCAGTTCAGGGTGCTTACTTGCCCACATACTACATATTTAAGTGAATTATCTATGGAAGTGCACGTTACGTGTATCTGAAATTACCATTCAACGTAAGAACTTAGAAAGTGGGAAGTAGTGAGTTTACTTTTGTTAACTCATCGCAACTGGAGCAGTTACGAAACTCACGTGGAATAATTTATTTATATCGTGGTAGACGATTAGATTTCTGATACACGGCAATTAATTATTTCTCATCGATGGAGACCAGCGTTAATATGGGAGGCGCAAGTATAAATCTTACCGGTACTAAAAGCGAAAGCCGATAAGAGTTTGTACAATTTTTCGGTGTTTTTGGTAACGGTAATTTTTTTAAATATGTCGACGAACGCAAGTCCAACAACCTATTCCGTGGTGCCATTGCACCGCGGTTTCAAGCATTAAACGCTAGTTAATGTTTTTTTCGTATTTCTTCTTCGTGCCGACCTTGATGATGGAAGTATTTTGGTTTTACACTAAAATCCGTTCGTTGTTTTATGCTTCCTTAGTTCCATTATGTCATACGATCTTCCTGATGGCACTTCTTTAGTAGGATTCGAAGAATTATCTACTTTTTGTTCTGGTTATTTAGTGGAGGTGGTGTTCAGTTTAACTTATAGGGTTTGCAGAGAAGTTGATCCATAACACTGTATAAAAAGAAACACCTTGTATTATATTTAAATATATCAAGTTGGAAATGTAATAGTATAGATGTTTCTGTTCTACAGAGCTGTGCGTTAAGAGACGTTTCACATTTATTTTTAATTGGTACTACTGCGTCTGCCAATAAACTCTTGAAACTGACTAGAAATGTTTGTTCTAAAAGGAACAATTTCTGAAATGGTATATATTTCAGGGTTTAATTTATATTGTGTAGTTGCTTTAGACTAGTCTTAAACATAGGTAAGTTAATATCAACCTGAATCAAGTTTACATTAATATAAAAACATGGGGTGGGCGTGGCGTATCCAGGATCGACCCTCGAGTCAGCTCCATGTCAGATGATGATGATGATTATTAATTTACATTAGCCTTAAGAATCAATGTTATACTAACAAACATACTGTTCGCCCCGTAGAGTTTATAGGCGGTATGATTTTTATATTGGTTGTTGTGATAATGTTGCAGCTATGCAAATCATTTTGATGAATGATACTGTATTTTATGAAAACGCCATGTAACTATAGTTGTTACGACGAGCATTTTTCAGTTTCGGATTAGCGCTTTATTTGCACAGTATAAACTGAACGCATGTCTGTCTTTGTTAGTTGCTTGCAGATTCATATTTCCCACAAAAACGTGTGTCGTAGTGACATCTGCGAAAGAAACAACACCAACACTGTACGTGTGACGTATTCTGTCGGCTGATACGTTTAGTAGAAAGAAACAGAGATACTTGAAGAATGTAGCGCAGATGCAGCCAAACGTCACTACTTAAACTGTTTCCAGCAATATTTAAAATGTTTTTATGCTTCTATTCCAACTGGTTGTGGGCATTTTTTTAATCAATCGGCTATGGTAGGAAGCGTTGCCAAGGACAGTTACAGAAAGTTCTCGCAAATTAGGCAGAAGTTGTTTTCGAATCCATTTTTTCAAAATTTTCCGCGTCCATTTTATCGTCGTAGTCTGATGATTTTGATTTGGCAGAAAAAATACAGCTGCTATTTTCAATAAATCCATTGTGATTGCCAGCATGTAAAATCATATACCTTTTTCCTTCTGATGCTGAATCGGGCCTTTTTACACTTTTCGGTGAATCGTCTTGCCAAGAGCGTTTGTTGATCCTTTTTGCAAAAATCCAGGTCTCGTCCAAAAACCAATACATTGTAAGAGTCTAACTGTCATTTTTAATGTTTCGGGCATGTCTTCAGTTTTTAACTTTTTTCTGGAGCTGTGCACTTTTTTTTATTAATGACAGGTTGTCTTTCCCTTGCTGCACTATTTTCCGTATGGTGGGTAAACTTATTTTTAATGCATCTGCAACTCGTTCCCGAACCGCTACAACGTCGCGTAATGGGCCAAAATTGTCTTTTTCGCTCGTAAATAATCGAATAGATTTAACACAAACTGTTGACACTTCAAGAAATTTCCGGACATTTTTAACAGTGTTTTCTTTTTAGAATAGCTAAACACCAACTAACATCCAATGTTGAACTGGCTATTCATAACAATAGTGCTACGAATATTAGTGAAAATTTGGGACTTGTAAAAGACAATTTTATTTCAGATTTTTAGAATAGCACTTAAGTTAGGTAGAAAGTACCCTTGGTGTGCAATTAAGCCAAACTGCGCTTTTGTCGACGCTCAACAGTGTTTACACATTTGGTTGTTATAATTTTGACCGGATCTGGGACGGGGTTGACAAATGCTCCGACATTGACGTCGAAATAGTTATATATGCCGTATAAACCTCCAAAACATTTTAAATACTGCTGGCCACAAGCAGTTGGAATAAAAGCATAAAAACATTTTAAATACTGCTGGAAACAGTTTAAGTAGTGACGTTTGGCTGCATCTGCGCGACACTCTTCAAGTGTCTCTCTTTCTTTCTACTAAACGTGTCAGCCGACAGAATACGTCACACGTACAGTGTTGGTCTTGTTTCTTTCGCAGATGTCACTACGACATACATCTTTGTCGGAAATATCAATCTGCAAGCAACTAACAAAGATAGAAATGCGTTCAGTTTGTGCTATGCAAATATAGCGCTAATCCGAAACTGAAAAATGCCCAGCGTAAGAACTATAGCTGATTATCAACGTTCCAATTGTTAGTAGACACTTGGGGGGACGATCAGTGATAGTTTGCCAATTTTAAAATTTCCACCCGTAGAAAGTGTTATTTGATTTACCCAAAAAGGAGTGTATACACTCAATTCAGGAAATTAATGTATAGAGGTTACTTTAGTTTTAAAAATTACTCCTGAACGAGTAGCAATGACGTAAATCACAAGTAAAACTACCGTACACTTCACACATCGCTCAATGGATTCCTACAAAATCCATGTAGTGTAGGCAATGGAGGTATCGAAATTCTAGGAAAGTAATTTCTTAGTTTCCTCCTGAAAAATTCTTATATTCATAAAATTTTCAGTTCACAATTTTCAGGTAATTGTAAACATTCAAATCATTGTACCAATTACTGAAGGGTTGCCACCCATTCGCTCGAGCGGATAATTCCTAAATTATCCCATACAGTATTTATAAGGTAAATTTCAACATTATCCATACGACTAAAAAGATCACGCGATTAAAACAGTACTCAAAAAATTGTACAACTTACTGGCACAATTTTTAAATCACTGCTGCAATTATGAAAAAAGCACCAGAAATTTTAAAGCAGTTTTCACAATTTGTAAGTATTGCCATAGAACACCAAAGAACATTTCGTTCTAATAAATTGCTGAAAACTGCCACAAAATCCTTAAAAATCGCTATACCTTTAATAAGTAAACCCTAAAAATTGATATCATTTTAAATAAATGCTACTATTTTTAAGTCACTGTCATAATTTTTGAATAATTCCCACAGATTCTGGAATCGTATAGGACTTTTCACGATTCCTACCTATATCCATAGATGTACGATGGTATGGTATCAATATTGCTGTTACACAAACGTCAGTGTAAAATGTTGGTAATCCCACTGGATTTCACAGAACAGTTTCTTACATGGTTTAGTTTTCAGTGAGACTTTGTACTGATAAGTTTCAGTAGACAAGAATCCGTTTAAACTTAGTGAATTTTAGCTTGAATTAAGTTGACATTAGTTTAAAAACAATACATATTAATTTAAGTAAGCGTTAAATTCCAAAATATACTGGTAACCATATTGTTAACCCCCTAACGCTTGCACATGGTATGCTTCTATTTTTGATATATTACCGGTTTGTAGACACTGTTATGTTTGTAAAGAGTTAGGTCATTAAACGATTATTTGTCTTGTTCTAGGTAAGGATCCATACATCTTACTCATATATCTCTGTGTTTGTGTACCGATGCTGGCGACGCTTTTAGAGTTGGTGAGTGAACTTTTGTTTGTTTGATCCTTGACATACACGAGAAGAAGACGCAAGATCTGAAATTTATTACGTGTTTCCATCACTTAAACCTTTAACAAATCGATTTCCAAAAGCTGTCTTGGGCAATCGTCGTCTTCAACTGACGTTAATAACGCCTTTGAGATATTGTTCTTTAAGCCATAAAATTGGTAAAAGTCGCCATAAACTAACCTGAAGCTCTAATGAGTGAACATTTCGAAAATAATCATTACGTGTGCCCCATGAACGTTGCAGTTGGCGTAGCACTTGTTGCTACACTCCACCATGGTTGTCTGAAATAATCCGAACATCTAAATAACGGCATTTGCCAAGAATTACATTGTTTCCCGAGAGTATTGCCAGTGTGAATTGAGTACGCATTGTTAATTTTTGCGAAGGAATGCAGCAGCAGATAAGATTCCGCGAGTCTAGTCGGAATTATACACTTGATGTCGCGCTAGGCGCCATGGCAAGCGCGTGTTCTTTCGGAAAATAAAGAAATCGCCAGAAATTACCGATATCGTCACGTACGTATCCTGCGTTCACTTTCTGCGGTTGTTTGTGCTTGAAATGCAGTCATTGTTTTCGTTTTTGCCGCAATAGTAACAGTAAATTAGGCCAGCCTATGCAGAAATCCACACCTTTTCAAGAAGTAATCGAATATCGTGCTTGAAATTACCTGCAGTACGTTTGCTTGCTACATACAGAGTTTCCCAGGATCACTGAAGTATAGGCAAATGTATAGGAAATTATATATTTTACATTTAATGTCTCAAGAACACTTACGTACATCGTATTATCGTTTATTGCTTAGTTTCAAACATGAAAATATTTTTTTTTTAGTTTATTTTACATACTAATAATAGGTAGTAACAATAATACACCTTTCATTGTTAGCCACAATATTCGTGAGACATAAAATTTAAAAAATTGATTTCCCACGCATGCTGTGTTGAGTACAGTAAATTTGAAAAACCTTGTAATACATATAGGTAAGGGTATACGTAACCGTCCCAAAAGACACCAACATTAGTATTTTTGAAAGTGTATTTTTACGATAGCTGAGGGTTATGTATCAAAATACTGAATTAGAAATTTCTCCTGATTAAAAATGGAGGGAGCTGAAGTCAGTTGTTTAGCTTGCGCCTTTGGAGCCCCTGGATGGAATCGTACAACTAACAGAAATCTTTGACGTTTGGTCTAGTACATATAGTAGTGGCAACTCAGTTGATAGATCTCTCTTTGGGAAAAACGTCGAAATTGGTTTGGATTCGATTCCCAGTGCTGCAACCCACCACACAATTCCCCAATACGGCTTGGGCAACCGCTGTGTTTTATTTCCGAAAAGCTTCTCTGGGATTTCTGTAGTTCGTATTCGATGTTAAAGTGTAGATCCCCCGTGTTTCTACCTTAGCGTTGAGGAGAAGCACGTGGCAGAGAAGAATCTGGGGCCCAACATTGGGAAGAAAAGGTTGTTGATTGATTGATAGTCTGATTCAATTAAAGTTTAACGGTATAATTTTGTATTTCACTCAATCGTAAAATTTGTTCTTAAATACCTGAGATTGCTTCATTTTTGCAGAGTCAGGGGAAACTTTAGCTATGAATAATACCAATTTGCTTTCAATAACAAATTCTGAGGAAGGAAAAATCAAAATCGTTCTGGTTCTAGTTTAAAAACAGAGTTATTATAAAAAATATGTTTCCCATACGACTATTTTAAAAGGTATACATGGGCTTCGGTAAATAGATCAAAGGGGTTATACTATATGTACTTGAATATCTACACTGAGGTGGCGCATTCGGAGCAGACGTTTCGTACCTAAATAAAATGGGCCCGTTGATCAGATTTAAGCGATAGGTTGAAAACAATTTTATTTAAATTTTAATATTTTTTTCTGTTTTCCAATTACAATGTTAATTATTGCATAATTTTTCTATAAACATATAACGAACAATCAATAAGTTTTCAAATTAGGGTTGGCTGTGAGTGCTATACGGCATATCGTAGCTGTCATGTAACATACCGGCAGTACATTGTGTTTATTTTTCGAATGTAAACAGAAGTAAAGTGAATTTAACCTCAAAGCGTCGCAATCAAACGCATTTTAAAGAACAAACAAACAAACAAATTACCACAACCAGATTAAATTTTAAATTTTAATTTGACAGTAGTTTGAATTGGAATTTGTTTATAGTTCAATTTCAAACATGCAGAACAGCTTCATAGCCCTGCCTAATTTGAAAACTTTTTGATCACGTGTTATTTAATTTATATACATATGTAAGTATAATATATTATAATCCACGAGTTTGGTCTGAAGTAAGAAAACGATATATAAAAACTATTTGGTGAGAGGTTGTGGATAATAGTTATTCAACCCAGTTGATGTCAACTAATTCAAGTTTAGGGTGAACCAAATTGCATCAAACCTTATTTACTAATGTATTATTGTATATTGTCCAGCTTAGCCTGAATTGCTTAACATTAGGAAAATCTTCCTGGCGCAAAGGTTACAATATCACCACGAAAATGTATTTTCGCATTTTAAATGTGGTGAATTCGAGATATTTGCGGACACTTGTATTGAAAATGTAGTGAACAAGGATGGGGGGCGGTATGGTATTAACAAAAGATGTTTTATAGTGTACACCAAGTAAATATTGCTTCCATAGAAAGCCCGTTGAAAATGTTTTTCCATTTTCGATAGATTCTCCGTAGAAGCAAGTAATAGTAATATTCGTATTCTTACGTATTTGTGAGATAATCATATATAGTTACTAAACTTGACTGATTTCATTCAACTCTATTATGTAGAAGAATGCTGTATAATGCATAAAGCAAAGTGTTTAACTACTTAGGTAAAGACACTTTTGATATTCAGCTATATGACGTAAATACGAGCCAGGGTTAAATGAAAACTTTAAAACTGCCCTAAAAAATGTACCGAACGGAACTTTGCCATAGAAGTTGGCAGAAATAGGTATTATTTATGAGATGTAAAGGCCTTGCTAATGATTAAGCATAGCAACAATTGGAAATGTGGCCATAGCGACAGTTTAAAAATGGCAACTTTACTAGAGCACTGCACCAGGGAGGAGCAACGTTCTGTTATTCGTTTCTTGCATCGTGGAAGGGCTACACCCATTGATATCCATCGTAGAATGAAGCTACAATATGAAAATTCATGTTTGTCACTACAACAAGTGTATGAATGGAGCAACAAGTACAAACACAGGGTGATTTCCGTAGCTGATATCCCCGACCTCGTCAAACAAACCGTGTTGTGACTTCTGAGTGGATTGCGGCAGTTGAAGCCTTGGTGCAAGAAAATCGTCGGGTTATCCTTGAGGAAATCGCTGAAATTTTGAATATAGCCATAGTTCTGTACATCACATTATGCATGACACCCTCCAGTACCATAAAGTGTCAGAAATGTGGGTGCCAAAGTAATTGTCTTCAGAATTGAAACAACGACCCGTTGATCCTTGTGAACTTATGCGACGATGTAAAGCAGGAGATGGCAAGGATGTAAATGGGTGTCCTGGGTGCACTATCATCAACCCGAAACCAAGAGAGCAAGTAATGGGTTCAGACCTCTCCGCCAAAACCTAGAAAATGTCGCTCAGAGCTCTCTGCCGCAAAGATTACCCTTTTTTTTAGATGCAACAGGGGTAATTTTGGAGGACTACATGCCTAATGTGGTTACTGTTACTAGTGTCACATACTCAGAACTCCTAAAGAATTTCTTAGTTTTGGCATTCTTTTGCCGCACGCCACCGCGCGGCCATATACTGCACGATCAACGGTGGCAACCTTCAAGATTTGAAGTTTAAGTGGCTGCCGCGTCCACCTTATTCCCCTGACCTCGCCCAAAGGGATTACCATGTGTTTGGTCCACCTAATGAGATGAGATGAGAGCAATGATGAACTGATTCAGGCGGTGCATGAGTGGCTGTTCACGCGACCAAAAGGTTTTCATTTGATTCTGCCTCGTACTTCACATTACGCACCAAACAGAGCAAATAAAATCCTTCTTGCTTTCTTATATTGCAGAAGAAACCTTTAGCACGAATGTGAAACTTTAATGGCTAACCGTTAAAACATTTCCATTTGTTTAACCAACAGTACTTAATCGGAATTTAATTAGCCGTAACCGGAAACCGACGTTTATTCAGCAGCCAAATAAAATCATCGACTAGATTTACTTGGCATTAATAATGCGTTTTATCTTGTATAACATGTTTCACTTGTCTTCCCAAATTTGTAAGACTAATTTCGATTTTAATTTTCGGTCGGCCAAAGTTGGATAACGCGCAAAGGGGCCCATTAATTTTTCCTCTTTATCTCGACGGTTGCCATGATATAGGCCGGACTAAAACGGTTTACGTCGTTTTTCTGACAGGAGCTATATTTTTTAAGCCGACTGCATTTCGCCGTTTCGAAGGTGGATTTGTTGATACACTTGTTTGGCTTTTATTGGTAAATCATTGAGTGGGTTATTTTAAACACTGTGGATCTTCGAACTGTTAGGGCACCGAAGTTAATTGAACTTGGGGTTAGTGTAAAGAGTAAACATCAGACGCGTCGTTGCATGTCTACAAGACCAGAAAATCGTTGCTTGGAAATTAACAGTGTTGGCTTTTGCATGTACAGTAAACGCAAAAAAAAATATTGAATTGAAACTGTTTAATCGACAATGAAATATTAATAGCAATTCAATTTTAAGTACCGTGTCACTCTGTCATATGTCGTCCCACTTATGTTTTGATGATAACAGTACTATCTAATACTGTTCGAGCTGTGTGTTGCAAACTTAATCTCAGATTAAACATAAAATTACAGGTGTAACTGCATTGTGCTGATGCTTTCTTGAATACTAGCTACTAATTACTGTCATCTTCCACCGTTCTGGAAGTTACACAAAGAAGTTTATTGTTAGAAAGTTGGGTAAAATTAAGTACTGGTTTCTAATGATCCGTTATGTCTTTAATTGCCAAATCCCAGAGAAGCAACGGGCAATTTGAATAAAAATCGTCAACCTCTGGATCAACCCACGAATTACTGTGTAATAGTTTTTGCAACAATAATGAGCATCGTGATTAATAGTGTAATTAATACCTGCCAGAATTCTCACGGCTTTCACTTGTGTTTTAAGGAAAATCGAAAATTTTAAGGAAAATGGTGCTGGAGTGAAAGTTTTCTTTCGTGTAAACATTGGGCTTGACAACCTTGATCTTCTGAAGCAACTTTGCGGAGCTACAGAACAATTTGAATAAATTTGTAATCGATAAAAAACAACAAATCAAGTATTGTTGGGTGTGTAAATCGCGATAGAAACTTCAACGCTTGGTCAGACTACGAACCCGTAGGGGACAGCCTTTATTAGACTCATTTGGATGAAAATAAAGCTTTGTTATCAGTAGAAAATGTAGATTCAGTTTTCTGGTGGATAGCCGTGGAATGCAAAATATTATTTAGGATTTCCTGCATGCGAATATCATTATTAACGGATTTCAAAAATATCTACAGAAATTCAGAACGCACTGACTGGACAGTGGACATGTTTAAAAATTTGCGTACACTACAAAATATATTTAACTAAACTCATCACCGATTGTTTAAACCATTATCAACACCATTAACAAGTAATTAAGCTTTATATGTATCCATGTTCGATTGTTTGCACGTGTTGCACTCATTGTTTAGTTATATGTTTGTGAGCTTATTGTATTGAAAAAACCTTTCGTGAAAATTTTAATCATATTCTTAATTAATAAGTACTCTATGAATCAACCAAATATGTTAACACAATGGCGATAGTGAATGATGATTAGCTTCTTATTGCAATTGTATTTTTTTACATATCACGATCTTTACAGAGTACCGTGTGCGATTTAAAACTAAGTGAAATTGTATATTATATATTTTGAAAAATATAAGGTAACGATATTTTTTTACAATCAGTACTTGGCATCTCGTCCTCTTCTTCCTCTGTGTGTAGTCCAATCGCCTGTTAATTAGCTACAATGAGTAGGTTTTGCGAGCCCTCTTTACACGTACGCCGGGCAGAATGTTAGCCTATCCCGTGGAACAGAGAAAAGAAGTTCCACTACATGGTTTACGACTATGAAAGATGTTCGTATGAGAACCGGGACCGACGGCTTTACGTGCCCTCAGAAGCACGACTGGTTGCATATACCATTACATTAGTTCACCCATCCGAGAACTGAATGTCCCTAGTTCTATTTTTTTTTAATTATGGTAGGTTGGTGCATTTGAGCATTTCTATCAATATACTGCTGCATGCTAGAACACTGAAGGCTGTTTAACATATGAGAACATCTAAGCGAATTGTTCCGCTCATTTCTTTTCGGTATTGTTGCAAGCTTATATGAAAACATAGAACTGCAATTAGTAAAATCTTGAATTGCCTATGAATCAACTAAATATATGAAAATAGTTGTCATAATCAATTACTCGTACATTCTTAATACTATAGAAGGTTAAACAAAAAAAAAACAAAGAGTTTTTAATATAAACGATTTAGTTGTGTGTTTATTTTCTTGATGTTCTTTTTGTATTACAGAAAAGCTTAAGATGAAAATTTTAACTTGTAATTAACACAATCTCGAATTAGTTGTGAATCAACCAAATATATGAACACAATTTTAATAATTACCGACATCCTTAATCGCGTACCATGTTAATGAAACCAAACAAAATACGAAAAGCTTTTTTTTTTACAACTGCCGCTTTTTCTGTGAGTTTATTTTCTTGGAAGTCCTTGTTGTATTGCAGAAAATGCCCGTCATGAAAATTTTAACTTGTAATTATTGTAATTAGCAAAATTTGGAATACCTTTTGAATCAACCAAATATATCAACACAATTTTAGTAATCTTTCACATCCTTAACCTTGTACACAGTTAAACTAAAGTAATTGTTTGTTTCCTTGGGTATTTGAGAAGTTGAAAACTTTTAATTTAATTTTAGTATACACACGAATCGTAACCATAATTAAGTAGAGTATGGAATCATTGTTAATTAAACCTCAATTCAAACCATTCTCTAGCATCAAATGATTGCTTACAATAAAAACTTCAATTTCTTATAAACATATTTCTTGTAAAAATGCGATTTATTTGTTAAAATAGTAGCAACGAATTTTTAACTTTGCCAAAGCCACTGATAATACACATAAATGCTGATGTCATACTTAAGAATTCGAATCAGAAGTCGCTCACAAAAAGCTTATATGTATATTGCAATTTATAGATCTTGTTCTTCTGTTTCACGCGTTCTAGAGTTTATTATGTGACTAAAATTGTTAATTATAGAATGTAAACACGTTCTGCGTTTCCGGTAGCTTTGGCTTAATACAAAACCATGTTTTACCATTTGTAAAGTTAACGATTTTAACAAGCATACACCTGGGAAATACATATTAGGTGACGCTTGTGATTTATTCAGACATACTAAGTAATCAGAAGGCCTGACTTTTTCAAATCATAAGAAATTTACGTTCTTTTCAACTTAAGTTTTTGCAGCATTGCTTGTGGTTGTCAACCATTTATAAAGCTGTCGATATTCGATTTTTAGGCTACTTACATAATGAAAAAAGTATTAATGTTATTAGCCTATGGCGCTCCCTCACATCTACCGTAAGTTTGTATTTCTGGGTATTTTTTTTAAATACTTCGTGCTTAGAGAATAATTTTATACAAACAAATTTGAAGTGCATATGGTTTTACATAACTTCTATATATTATTGATTTCAAAATGCACTCCTAAGTCGTGATTTTACCCTCGAGGGCTTTTTAACAGTAGACTTTGGTCGGTGACCTTTAACAAAGAATGTGTGTGTAATTTTCTAGTCTTTAGTCTAGAAATCGATCCGAGTATGGACCATTAGACAACGACCTTCAATAGGTGCGTTTGGCTTGTTCTTCGTGGATTTAGAACTTCTGGTTTATAACTGGTACTACATGTACAACCAACGCAAAATGTATGTTACACTACCTAGTGTTCAATTGAATTGAATAATGCAGATTGAAATTGTACTGTTAGAAACGACAAGGAAGTGGTTCTATGGGTTAAGCAAGCAGCCATATCAAAACCTAGCAAACCACTTCCCTGTGGATGGATCTACTGAGCATGCAGTCATTACAGTTGTAAATTTTATTGTAATAAAATTAATGAATGGTCTTAAACAAGACGTCTCGCTCTTGGTATAACTGTTCAGCAGAAATAATTGCTTACCTACTGCGAATCTATAATAACAAAGTAGTCGTCCTTCCTGGGATCGCGGCCTTACAGGGAAATTGACTATTCTTCAGCTCCGTTCTGCGTTTTTCTATCGCCACGTCCGCCGCGGATTGTTGTGAGGTTGCGTTTTTATGCAAATGCAAATGTGGCTGGTTGACGTGGTAATGTAAAAATAACGTGCATTGTTGTTTAGCGACAATCCGTGACAAGTGTCAAGAATGATTAGCTGTTCTGTTATTTTTTTTTGTTACAAAGGTTATGCAATAACTTTTTTCGCTACGTGTTACAATAGATTTTACTGTTTCAATACATATTTATGGGAATGCTCGCATTTTTGCTTAATATGTTTTTTAATAGTCTGGTATTTAAATGAATTATTTAAGGTGTGTTAGCACTACAACTTTCAGTCGGACTAGTTGTTTTCATCTTGTTTTTTTAATAAGGAGGGTGGTCACTATTATTATTGTGTAATATTTTAGTTTGTTTTCGTTCTACATTTTTTGTTTTCGGTAGTTGATGTTAAAGTACACCAAGAAGGATTAAGGAAGCAAAAGCCTACCATATATAAATGGTGGAATGCAGCTATTCCAAAAGAAATATTTCCACATACGTACTTGGCCTGCGGCGAAAGATCCCGAGACGGGATAAAGTTTTAAGTTATGCTGGATTCACAGAGCGCTCATTATACCCGTAACTTGTTAATTAATAACTAGAACGGGTTGTTAAGTACAGCTGCGTGAGAAAGCAAGATCGTTATTAGTTTTCTAGGATCTTATATTCCAACAGCATTTCCGTTTTACAATGGAATGCTGCAAGTATGTTAAGTGCGAAGTGCACGCATACTCCGAGCATGCATCATATTTACGCAAAACTAGTTATTTTTAACTGGAAAATAGTCTGTGTTTATAATAGCACATTAGTCTAACTAATGAACGATTTATAGTCACTTTTGAAATACTGCAAAATAATGCATTATTTGAGGTTTTGTAGTTTTTTTTATTAATTATTTACGAAATTAAGCAAACTTGGAAGTTGTAATGTAGGCGAAAGCCCTGAAAATATGTATCAAATTATTTATGTAATTAAGGAAATTTAGGAATTCTGGCAATGCGGCAACATGGCAACATGTTTTCACCTTTAAACTGTATGTAAACAAATACTTATTAATATAAGCAGAAAAGCAGTAATCCTTGTTAAAGTTTCAGCACTAACCATAAAAAGAGCAATCACTCAAATTTGAAGTTTAACAAAAATATGTTTGCGCTATTTCACGAAGAATTAATTAAATAGCATTTCTATAGCCCGTAACTAAGACTTACTACAAACCTCAGTAGTTACCATAACGGTCATGCATTTTGGGGTTACCCTATAATATCGTTTGCAGACATTACAAAAACATAACCTCATTACAAGGGTGTTATGTTAGTGACGAGCATATAACATTTCGCTTGGAGATTAAACAAAAACTTAACTTCTCTCTCACACACTTTCGACATGTTACCATACATAGTAACGGTCAGCATTCTATTCCACATCCCGACATAACCTCAAACTCAAATAATTTTAACAAAATATTTTCCAATTGAGATTCTTGTTTCTTGAAGTGTCGGCACGTGCCCTAATTTCCTTTGTTTCTGTAAAACAGACGTGTGTCAAATTGGAAAACGATAAAGTGTCAATATGTAAGTATCCACAATATGTAGTTTGGTTCTGGTTTTCAAATGGAAAAGATCAAAATTGCAACTAGCGTTCTAGACATCCATTTGTACTTAGGTTGTATTGGTCCACTGTATAAATAGCTAATAAATAAACTTTATTTACTTACCACAATCAAGCAAATCGCACCGCATACACTTACTCACTTCCTTGTTATTGATTTGCTAACATTGGAAGGTACGATAATTGAAATGACACTTGGGAGAAACCTTGATATTTGTAAATACCCGATTTGAACAAATCGTTAGTTCTGTATTTACAAATTAAACTGTTCATATTGTAAGTATGTATACATAGGTCAAACAATTAGAAATTTGGAGCAGATGCAAAGATCACATACGCTCATACAAATACAAATACCCAGAAAAATCTAACTACGCTAAACACTCATTAGAGCACAATCATGCGTAAATACCTGTTGAAATGATCTATTATTATTATTAAAATATAAGTATGAATTTCAACGAAGTAAGGCAGCAAACAATTGAGCCATGTCATACTTGAGTGCAATTATAATACAAGGTAAAATACTATGAACAGTAGATGAATTTTTATAAATATCAACATTTGGACGATAGTTAACTGGCACTGGTTAAATTCTGTAGCAAATACTGGAAAGTCGGGATCACTACTTCTATTACTTATGACAATATTATCAGTACACCCTGCTTAGGATAGTCCGTCTCTCAGGGTTACCTGGCTACCGGACTAACGCAAAACTGTACGAACTTACATATTGACCTGCCTGTTCGCTGATAGATTTACTTATATTGCATGCTGCCCAGTGCCGTAGTTATTTTCATTAATTTTCAACATATATGGAATTTATTATAGAACTAACTCCGCAATCATCTAAATTATCAAATATAACTTTGAGTTATACTACTAAGATGAAATTAAATATATTACTTTATTTATAATGTGATTAACCTTAAAATGCTTCCTGTTTAAGCTTAACTTGTTTATTCAGTTTGTATAAGTTATCTACCAACGATTCCCTGATCTCTTTAGTGATGATACACTTTGCATTACCAAAACAATAATGCAGTTCGAATGATCATTTGTAGGAGTATAAAAACTCCATGCGGTTAATAATCTTTATTGGGTTTTAGTTCTAATTGTTACTGTGTGATATACAAATTTATTTCTGTTTGCCATTATGATCTTGAAACGAAGTACACATTATCAGTTGTTACACCTGAAATGTGGAAAATACCGTTGAACACACTGAAAAATTAATTCAAGGATGGTGGCAACGTGAACGTGTGATTGAAGAAATAAATCCAATTGTAATTATTTTAAGTTTAGACTCAGATTCCGATTACTGATACTGATGATAGCAATGCTTATTCTATATAACGGTTTACGTGAATTATTAAAAATTTGTAGTTCAAATCAAAAATTATTATTCGACATTCTTCTAAAATTCAGTTGTAAGTGTGTTTTCAAACAAAATGTGTGCCACTGTAATTTACAAATGTTCTGATGTATACCAGCCTAATAGTCGCCTGCCTCAGTTCTATGCTTTACTTATACAACAAGTAAATATGAACACTCTTAATAGTTTACGTTTGTGTTGAGATACATAATGATTAATAGGTCTGACTGAAGTAGAACCATTACTTGAATGTCGAAGAAATTTATATGCGCTAACTGGTAGCCAGGTAAAGCGCTGGGACGGAGTATGTATATACAGAACCGCAAATAATGTAATTTGAAAGCCATCAATCTACATTTCTGCCATTATTTAGAGGCGCGTTGGAAATTGGCATTACAAAAAAAGCACGATGTCGGAATAAGTATTAAAATTTAAACATCAAAATTAAAATATAGAGAAGTTGAACAAAAATTGAATGTATTTTACGATCGTTAGTTGCCAAGCAGTAACATAATACCCAGTAGTTTACGAAAAAAAAGTAAACATAAATTTTAATTATAACTAATCGGCTGTGCATTTACCAAGAGAGAATGTATCAGACGATACGCAAAGTAATCGCAAGAAGCCATTCCCCGACACAGCAACAATTTTCGTATTTTAGATGAAAGCTTAGATACGAAAATTTCACGTTTATTTGCATAAACATATATGGGCTTCCCACTAAGGCAGTAAATAAAATTTGATCTCTAATATTTTTATCGGGATACATTTAAAAAATGAAGGTGAAAGTTGAAGCTTATAATGCCGTCCAGCTGTAATAAATTGTTGGTACTTACTGGAGCCCATTAATGGACAGAAATTATTCCTTATTTATTTTAATTTAACGACATCCATTTGTCAGTAACATCTATTTGCTTCGTTAACTCATATTCCACCGAAGGCAGATCCATACTTTTAATCTTTTTGAGGCAATAATGTCCATCGTACAAATTAATATGACTACAAGTAGCTACATTTAATTGGTCATTTACATTCATCGAAATTATTTCATTACTACTCTTGCGGGTTTAGAATATAACTTACAACCTCCTAACGAGCCATTAGTGTAATAAATGTGAGTAACTAATAAATGTTCCTGCTCACAAAGGCATAAAACGCTCCTCGTCTGTGTAATTATAAGGCAATTAACAGGCTTACAATTAAGCCGCCGAAATTTTTGTGTAATCACAGAGATGGTACCCTATCCAACAATGATTGGCTCGCTGTGAGCTATAAATTGGTTCGAATCGATTTCTTCACTTTCCTGCAGGAGATAACCAGGAACTACAGAGTAGTGTAATGATGAAATAACTTCAAGTAATAAAATGTCAAAGTACTCTTGCAGTTGCTTAATTTATGGTTATTGAATTGCCTGCGAGTAGATAATACAATCGAGCTGTTGTGCGGGGCAGTGTTCGTAAGTTCGCGATTTTTGCATAATTTAAAATAAAATGCAGATGAAAGGTTTCCGCTCGAGTGAAACTCGCTTTGTTTCGCACCGCGTAATTTCACAGCCGAATAAAAAGTTTAATTATTATTATCAGTTGTATTTGCACATTGTGGCAGCCGCATTCCTTTGTTCAGATTCATTTATATGTTTCTAGTAATTTCTTTCAAAAATCCTGAAACATTTTGTTTTTTAAATAACTTGTAACGTTTCCTGATGTACATACGTATACCATGCTCCATATTTAAAAATATTCCTTCAAGTATCCCTTCACGCGGTAGATTCCATAGGAAAGGAGAATATAAATAAAATCCGATGGCGTAGTTTCATAGTCCAATGCCCAGACCATCACGCCACCGCTGTCCGCAGTATTTTTTAAAATGTAAAATTGTGTGCATTTTACAAGTCGAAGAAAATTCTAAGTTTGAAAGGGGGCTTGGAACGGGATTTCGAGTGCGGTTGGATTGCAAGCCCGTAAACGCTTAGCCACCATAAATACCAAGCTTTACTAAATTTAGCATTTCTGAATAATGATTATATATAAATGTATCTACCGGGTGTCCCGAGGTGGCTGTGGGCTAGAGGTTAGCGCGTTAGACTTCTACGCTGAAGAACCTGGGTTCAATTCCCAGTACAGAAACATCGGATTTTTAACAGCCGTTCTCCCTCGCAAGGCAATGACAAACCAGCAAGGTATTCTGCCTAGTAAATCTTCTCTGGAGTAGAAGTGTTTACACTTCCCGTCGTTCGGAGCCCACGTTAAGCTGTAGATCCGCTACGTCTGTGGCACTCTAAACGCGCAACACAGGCATAGGAGAGACGATCGCTACGTCTCGTAAGAGATAAAGCACTCGGAGAAGAACAGGGTGTCCCGTAACTTATCAATAAGCGACTCAGACTTCCCTGGTGCCCTCCGCATGCAAATATGTTGAAAATTTAAAGATCCGCAAATTACTTTTCTACTACGAACCAAAAAAATAAATAGGAATTGGCAGCATTGGAATTGAACCACAGAGTGATTTCGAAAGCATTTTTGAATACTTTTTTTAACCAACGTCACAAATCACTGTCTTTTTAATAGGATATTTATTTATAAGAACGAACGAACTGACCAACAATAACAAAATAAATAAGAAAAATATTCAATAAAATTGTGACCACCGTCTACATTCACACAATCTGCAGTTCTCCGAGCAACTGCGTAAGGTAAATGAGGAATTGAGAAAGAAAGAAAGGGAAAAAGGCGTAATATGGGGTGGCAACAGAATGGTGTTCTAGCACATTTCGGTATGAATGCCAAGATATCGTTAAATCAACACTATTCTAGAAGCTGTATAGGACGGGTCAAGTCTGCAGACTTGACGCAACTGTTTTTTTTTTTCTGTGGGGCATTTTGAAACAGTTGGTCAAACTCCTGTAAATGACTCGAAAACCGCATCAATCAAGCAGCAGCATTTGTACCTGTGCTGTGTCGAGGTTGCCATTCATATATTCGGGATTAATTGAAGGTGATGGGTCCCCTTTGGACTTGCATCACGCTCCTCCCGCTCCCCTAAGCTACATTCACTCACTACTTTTTCACTATTTGTGTTAATTTTATGAATGCTGTTGTGTGTGGCCTTGTTACTTCTCCTGATCAGTCAGTGGTTAGGAGAAGCGCCGTTAATTGTAACCCAACGTCGAATGGCTACCGAGATCGATACCGACCTTAGGAATTACAGAAAAATTTCAGCGTTCGACTTCGCATTGCGAGCCTAGCCCTCTTACCACCGGGCTACTCAGCATTCTATTACACCTTTTTACCAGTTACATATTTTCCCAAAGAAGTGATATAACCTCATTTAAAAAATGCAAATCATTTTGGACGTACAGCCTGTTTGGAAAGATAACAGGACCAATTAGGAAAATATCTACAATCCTTGCCTAAACATTAATATTGAATTGATTGGAGAAAGGATTTTCTTGAACCCAATTGTGGTTGTTGCGTAGGTATTACACACCGTCGTCCGTCCACTTAATTCTGTTGACGAAGTTATGCTGCAAAGAGCCCTGGTGCAGAAGACACTAACAAAATTGAACTTATTGTGGATAATCAGTCGGCAAAAAATGCTGAACCTTAAATTTGTTTATCAGGTTACAAAATTATTATCCGGAAGGATACACCATATCCTTAGACTTGTTTAACTCCAAGGCTCTGGCAATACCTCGAATACTTGTCGCGCCCTGTGCCTCAATTATTGCTAAAACGTCTTCCTCAACATTTGATATTTTTTTCGACCACCTCCTAAGCCTGAATAGGGCCAACATTGCCAATTTCACGTAACACAATTTTCAGACAAAATATTATCAATACCATAAACTATTACTCTACTTTTTTTTATAAATTTCTTGTACCGTTACTAAGGTCCATTTTGCATTAATGGCAGTGTATGTGTATTTTTGGTTTTGATGATAATCAACACTAAAGTTTGGAATTTAGAGTGATGACGAGACGAATTGAACCTGCGGATCTGCGTTGGAACGTACTTGCAATTCAAGGGCGTCAAGGAAGACCGCTTATCGATAAATTACGGGACAACCTGTATAAAATATAATACAATCTATTTATATGGTTCTGCTGAACTATTCTGTAATGGTTATTTAGATTGCTTTTAAACAACCCCACGAATCTGTAGTGTGCAGTCTCCCATAGCTCAAAGATACTATTATCTCGTTTTGTAGATCGATTTTAAAAATATGGAAGATTGCTTGGGACGGGATTTAAGCATGTATGATTACTATTTAAGCCATGATTGTTATTCAGTTATACTGACTGAGTGTTGCTTTTCAGAGCAGGGGTAAAATACACTTTGCATTATCATCTAACGTTTACATTCTATCTAGACAGGTTTGCTTTATAATTTTGTAAGGAATAGTAGAGGCATTACATTTTTGGAAAATCCATATTAATTTATTTAGATTTACCTCATATTACAGGTTGTTTCAAAAATGGGCTCTGTTTTACGGGCGAATTTCTTATATTTATATATTCCTACAGATACGATTCCTAAAAATATTTATATTTAATATTAAATTTTGAAGTGACATACGTATGGGTAACGGAGTTCCCCATGTGTGTAAAATCTATCTATTGCAGTTTTTAGATTTGGGAATATTTGTTCCGTGGTCACTTTTTTAAGATTGATATTCTAAAAATATATTTGTACGTCCAGACCGGAATGGAAAACATAATCGATGCTTTCCCTTTTGTTTAACTTGTGTATTATATTGTTCGATTTTCTCAAATACCAAAAATATCTTCGCACAAGTTTAAATATATAATATAACAAGGTTTTATTGGTTCGTTATAAATCTTGTAGTGTTTCAACATATAGTAAGAAATTGTTAGAAATGGCCTTCCCTGAGGCTCTTTATAATAGTACTATATTAATATTTAGAACAAAAAAAAACAATAGTTTACAGTACCCTGTACGTCGAAAACTGACCCGTTTGAAGCTCACATTTATTGAACGTTATCTTCTTGGTTTAAATTCAATTTTTTTAGTAGCATAGAAAACCCCTCTATTTTGAAACGCTCCTATATGTCTCAAGCCAGCGGTCCTCAAAAATAGTCAAGGACATTATGAGGCCGCACGTGCCGAAAAGTTTAGAAACAATGATATACTGTGCCACAGTTGAACAATAAGTATGTAGTTAAGTATGAAAATTATGTCCTGTAAGAGATTGCTCACCATATTTTTTGTGTGGCGAGATTATAATTGTGCGAAACGTGGGTGCGGCGATAAACACAAGTGTTTATTTGTTTACACTGTACAATGTTTAAGGCCACGAGGTGCGATGCCGCAGAATAAAAATGCATTGTAAATTAATCAGGCTCATCGTCCGCGGATTCCGAGGCCGGGCAACGGACACATTTCGCAAATTGTTTTTTATGCTGCCTATATTTGTGCAGACGAGACGGTGTTTGACATTTTAAGCGTTTTCTGGAAATGTACGGCTATTATTATACGCGGATTTACCGTTGAACGCCTAATAGGGAGAGGAGAAAAACCTGATAGTTTCGGCCCGCTAATTAGCTATTCGAGCATGCTAAAAGTCGCTACGTTTCGACAGAGGCTTTTAGGAAAACTCGATAAATTAAACGCGACTACCGTTAGGATTTTACAAATTAATTAGATAACCGATCAAAGTGAACGTAATTGCCTATTAGTGTTTCGTTTACATTGTCGTTAACCGAATTTAACAAATCGAACTTAATATTAATACAAAGTGCAACCTTTAAAATTGATTAAATGAATTTGTAATATATTAAATAAATGATCATCCACATTTATATGTTTATAATATTTCTATATTATAAGCATAAGTATGCTAAATCCACAACGTACAATATCTGCAATTGTTCCAATCAAAGAAAGCAAAGGCCACTAATGTTTCAGCAGATACGAAATTTATGTTCTTTGTCAACCCCAGTTACTTGAATTGACCAATTCCAGGGGTTCCAAATCATTTTTCGAGAAATCTAAATTCAGTCTTTTTTTAGCTCATTTTATAATTTTAAAACCACAGGTATAAAAGTATTATTATTACTAATTCGTATGGCCGTGGTAGAACCTGGTGTCAAAGTTTTAGGGTCGCGCTAGCGCCTCTGACTTGACCTAATGACAACCACCGCAGCGTTAGCCGGGACCGACGGCCTTGACGTGCCTTCCGAGCACATCCGGTCGCTGTTGTGCCACTGGTAATTAATGAAAACCAAGTTTAAACTGTACACCGGTTCAAAAGGTTTGTAAGATTTTTTGCTGCCACCGCTTGTAAAATTAACCATTTTATTATAATCGCATACCGGCAATTTTTCTAATAATGTTAGCTAGTTAAAATCCGTGAGTTCGCCATGTAATAGATCTATGTTCTCTTTTAACCTATATTTGGCAACATTCTAGGGGCTTCTGATAATTTTTTAACACTTAAAATTTTATTTTCGTGGGAGTCAGTAATGTAATTTTGAACAGCAATTACCGCCATTAGCCATCGACTTACTGTACACTTATGTTTCAATCTTCCTTTAAGATATGCCTTTCATACAGAAAATCTAAAGGTGTCCAATAAATGGCAAAATTAATTTTGGGGAGTTTTAATCTGGGTATCAGATCAGTGGCCAGCATACTTGCTATTCATGTTCTATTTTGAACAATTACATTTCATTATTAAGGTATATCAAATTTGAAATATTAATCTTTTTAATTTACTAACTCTTTTTTTAAGTCATTCATCCCCCCCCCCCATACCACTTTCCCATTACTTCAGGGGGGTGCGGGCGTCCCTTACATTATATGCATTCATGCAACATGCACCTTAAACATAACTAAGTGAAATACGGTCGCCTCAGTCGGGATTCTAACACGCGGCTAATCGGCCACATTTCACTGTGACCTCGACTAACAACGCGTATTCGCACTGCCCCACCGAGGTCCCTTAATTTACTAACCGCAAATATTTATTTCATTGTAGACAACCATTCACATGTAATCGTCTGCGATATTGTATCTGTTGAAAATGTACAGGGTGTCTGAAAATGGGCATCTATATGCCTCAAAGTCTTCGGTTATGAGTACAATTAGTAGGTAACTGAACTCAAAATATCGCGACTCACAGAAAAATGTCTGAGTATCACTTGGTTGCCGGACAGGGAAGTACAATTGAAGTTACTTTAGGCTTGAAACTGGGACACTAGAGGTAGCTGGGTTTTAAGCCTCATTATCTTGTATTTGGAGCGTTAGTTAGTATTTCATTTAACTATTAAGTGACAGCCTTTAACAATGGTATAATAGTATATCTCATGAATGCTGATATTAAAAATGTATGCGCCCTCATGATTTTGAAGGGGGTTCCAGATCTATGTTTTCATAAAGCTTATTTATAAGTGCATAAACGCGAATTTTTACGCACTCCGTATAAACCCTAAATCAGTTAATGTTGAACCGATTTTCCCAAGACAATTCGACACTGTGGGTTAATATAAATTATAAGATGATCAGATTTTCAAACAGCCAAGACGGGACGTCTCCTCCTACCCCCTCCTCCCACATAGCTTATGGTAACTTCTTTCAATAAATAAACAATTAAATTATCAAATTCAAATCTATCAAGAATTATTTGTTTAGTGTAATATTTATTGTAATTACAATAAAATTGTTTAACAAAGTAATAAATAATACTCAGTATATTATAATATATTCTTCTTAGAGTGATTTATCTCTTACGAGACGTAGCGATCTTCTCTCCTATGCCTGTGTTTCGCGTTTAGAGTGCCACAGACATAGAGGACCTACAGCTTAACGTGGGCTCCGAACCACGGGAAGTGTAAACACTTCTACTGCAAAGAAGATTTACTAGGCAGAATACCTTGCTGGTTTGCCATTGCCTTGCGGGAGAGAACGGCTGGTAAAAACCCGATGTTCCGGTACTGGGAATTGAACCCAGGACCTTCAGCGTAGAAGTCTAGCGCGCTAACCTCTAGCCCACGGCCACCTCTCTTGTTATTATTATTATAATATACAAAACTTAATCTTAGTCCGTAGTTCTGTCTGCGCGTGCAATATATTTTTTCACTTAAGCGAATTTTTTTAACATGTTGGGGTTTTCATCTAGAATTTTGACCAACCCGCCAAGCAATAGTCTCTGGCTGGCGAAACTTCCCTTCAAATAAAACTTTACTAAAGTTGTAGATTAAAGACTAGCCGCAATCTACGAGAAGACAAAGAGCCAGGCCATCTTCGAAATACCTCAATAATTACCATCTGTAGTTGTTTACCAACAATACCAAAGGATACCGCGCTGAGCACGCCAAAAAAGTGCTGCGGTAGGTACTCGTTTGGCGGCGGCGGCGCCGTTTCGTTTGAACTATATGCAAAAGATTGGTCTATGTTCCGCGCTGCCGACCCGACAACGACCAGAAGCAGCTGAAACGTTCGAGAATTAAGCGGCCCAGATATATAAAAGACACGCTAAGCGGTTCTCCGTCATATGCAATAAATAATAAAAAAGTGGATGCGCGTATATATGTAGTTCATAACATTTTGTTCTGCGGGCCGGCAGGCATGCTTTTTAAATTGGGCTACCGACCAAAAAGGTTATCCGCCACTGCACTAACCGATATCACCGATATGTCCTTGTCCATTGCAGTTGTACGCAGGGAGTTAGGGATATTTTAATGAGACATCGTTGTTAGACACTATTGTAGACTGGGAAGTCGCCGTATTCTATGTTATATGCCATGCCCGCAATTGTATTTAATTTTTATATACGTACCTTTTACGTAACAATAGTTCAGCATTTTAGTAAAATCGGGATATGTTTAGGATTGAGCAGGCAGCGGGACAAGCCCCCTAAAACGGGACGTCTAGTTACCTTACTTAATAGGATAAACATAATTATATTCAATTACGCTGGTGTGGCGGAAATAAATAAAAATAATTATAGATTTAAATAGTTTCGTTGTTTTTTAACTGAATTACTTAATTAAGCCCCCCTTCATAATTATAAGTGAGATAAAGCATTCCTTTCAGGAAACAAATTACATGGCTAAGTGCTAATAAAGAGCAACTACCATAATTATTATTTGGTAGGATTAATGCGTTATTGTTTCTGAATTTAGCTGACAGTGAAAGATGTCCTTTTTTCTGGAATTTCCCGTAAAGGCTTCGTGAGGGCCGCGCGTGGGGCCTCGTGACTCACTCGAGTTGCAAGAGTAGGACGAGACGCACTTCTTTTTCATGGTTCTGCTAGTGGAAATTAAGAAATCAGAGCATTGTAACTATTACTCATTTTCTTATAGTTCAAGTTCATCGCTGTTTATTTTTGACACTTACAGAAAAAGCCCAAGTTCTCCCATACATTATATTCGTTTTTATGGCACTGCAGTTTTATTTACAGTAACTCGCCTCCCATGCGACAGCACAACTTCGCTTTTTATAGCAACGTATGGTTGATTGATGATGGCCTTTTTTTCGAAACATGGTTGTTATTTAAATTTGTTTTTTTATGGGTATCCATGGCAAGATTATTAATCCATCTTGGACATGCGTTTATTCGAATTAAACCTAAGATAACTCCATAAATACCCAAGGGTTATCAAAAATCATGCTAGCGAAATGCTCCTTCCGTAGGCAACTTCATTATTCCATCTGTGCCAGGTTGGCATTTCTTAATTTGCATCCTGTTTAAAGTCGCCCATATTTGGAAAAACCTCTGTTATGTTGAAATTGGGTTACTCGTATTCAGCGTGTTAATGTATTCACCATAATCTGCAGATTAAAAATGTGTCTAACAATAAAACTTCCCTATAGGCGTTCAACAAAATGCAAATTGCATCGTGATGTAAGTAATCAGCTCAACTATCTGTTGCTTTCTACCCGTAATGCATGTTTCGTACCTTCTGACTTTGATTGATCGAAGTCCCATTTCATAGTTTCCGTGTTGATAGAAAGGCAGAAACTAGACCAGAATTTTTGCATGTCAATAAACCACAGCTTATTGTCTCTTCAGCAACACCTTCCAGTTCAAATGTTGCAAGCTGCATCCATCAATCATAAGCTTTTGTTGTATTATTTTGCCGAAAAGAAAGCTGTTATTATTTCCTGTATAATTTCAGTATTGCACATTAAACGTGCAATTACTTACAGCCATGTGATCGAACTTTATGATGGCCTTGTTCGGCCGCAATCCGGTGAAAAGCGACAATTACAAGCCGTAGAAATTGTCTCGTTTGCTGATACACTTTCGCCGCAGTGTTTCTCCATTAGCCCCAATTAATAATGCTATTACGCCCTAAGGGGCTGTTGAATAGATTAATATTTTAAGGACGGCCTTATTTCAATGTTTGAAGAACAAATTGATTTGTCCAAGAAGCCTGTGTTTTAATTAGAACTTCCTTTGAATTTCTTTTCCGTTTATGCTTTTTTTGTTAAGGAAAAAAGTGTATTTTTAAGTACATGACCTAAATAGTAAATGTCCATCTGAATGCAGTCATTGTTTATTTTTATTTGTTCTATTTTTACTATCTCATGTTTTAGAGCTGCAGTATGTTATTTGCTATAACAAAGAAATTGTGTGCAATAGCAGTTACGAGGATCATTTGATAAGATATCAAAATGATGTATGAGTGGCATTGGTAATATTGAAATTATTTCTTAAGAGCTGTTTATCTGTCATATAAACAACTGTAAACTATCAAGTCATTCTGTTAAGTAGTTATCTGTATTCAGTGTTTATAGAAAATAAAAAAAAAAGATTATCGAGCTTTCTGAAGGTCCTGGGTTCAATTCCCAGTACCGGAACATCAGATTTTTAACTACCGTTCTCCCTCGCGAGGCAATGGCAAATCAGCGAGGTATTCTGCCTAGTATATCTTCTCTGGAGTCGAAGTGTTTAGATACACTTGGTGTTTCGGGGCCCACGTTAAGCTGTAGGTTCTCTATGCCTGTGGCACTCTAAACGCGCAACACGGGCATATGAGAGAAGATCGCTACGTCTCGTAAGAAATAAAGCTCTCTAAGAAGAAGAATGAATATTTTATTTTTCGACATACAAAAATGTTTTAGGAGATTCTGATTCATTATTTTTGACTGCGTCAGCTACTATATTGCAATGTGGTTGGAGAAGCCTGAAAGACGACCTTTGCAGTGAACGTCTAAAAACTGTAGTAACACCAGAAAGCACTGGAAATTTGATGATGTGATTATGGTTGATCAACGATTAAAGGTTTTGTAATTGCTAATTTGAACAAATTGCAATTTCTTAAGAGCGTTCAGATTATTTTCAGACGAATAGAACTAGATTTATGAGTTGGTATGTAGAGCAGCATTCACCATTTTACACCCAAAACAACATCCTAAACTTCACGATGCCTACCACCAAATAATGTCATGTCTCTAGAAACTACCTGAAAGGTAATGTTGTCGATTTCCTGTTATGCGACCATAGTTACGGCCATACAAGTGTCGTTTCCATCGCAAAACTCATCAAAACACATCACTTTATTTACCCGATTTGGATCCTTTTCAGATATTTGAGCGGCTCAAAACATTTCCTCGTAGAAACAGATTTTCATCAAACTACAGAAGCAGAAGTAAAAAATATTTTGCAGGGCTTGAGAAATTAGAATTTCGTAATGGTATGATAATTTTGGAGTATCGTTTACCTACGTTCCCTTAAGGTTGATTATACTCAAAAATAAAAATTGTTTTGCAAAACTGTATAGAACTGTGTTTCTATTTCATTTTGAGAACATTTCGAATGACCGTCGTATATTAATACAATTGATTCTGTTTTTTATTGTTCACGATCCTTTTTTATGTAACCATTTAACCTACAAATGGCGTTTAAACAACATCCCATCCAAATAGATATTGATTAGTTTGACCCACTTAAAGGAGCTTTATGTGGGATAGTCGTGAACCAATATGGTAAATTGTGTTTTATACCGGGTATTAATCTTGATCTATATTTGGAGCACTTTTTAAGTATCCTGGAGTTTCGCAAGCCTGCAACTTGTTTCAGCTACCGCGTTCCGCTGAGCCTTTCTATATCGTAGAAGCAGAAAGTACAAAGAACTAAAGGAGTACTCGCACCGTATCGAAGCCTTGATTCGAGTACATTCAAAAGGTTTTCTATAAAAGGCTTGCTGAATTTTCGGAATCCTATTTAGTCTACACAAATTGTATCGTTGTTAGGTAAACCGCTGTCCGTTGGCGACCTTGGTTGCACTTTATTTCAAACCATAGTTCATGGTTGTTTGACCCATTTTCACGCCTTTGAACCGCCTTGAATTTCCACCTGATCGTCCCATTCGGCGAATGAGTCAAACGCTTTGGATTTGATTTTTATCGCGTTAGGTTGGTGCATTTCCGAGGTCCAAGATTAAGGACGTTCATTACGTATAGAACTGCTTTGCTGATACTTAATTCATAAGTAGGTGCTTATTTTTAAACATTTTTTACAATAAAATTTAATAGTATTGGTTGATATCTTTGATTGATTAGCATGCTATTTAAGTATGGATCAATTAAAGTCATGTTTACGACAACATAATATATTAGGCACACAAACATACAACATAAAAATGCTTAATACTGAAGAAATTTCCTCCTCTGTTCTACTCCTATAACTTTCCTTGCGCAAGTTGAAACCCTTTGGTTTTTCTTAATAAAAGTTTAGAGAATTGTCAGGGGTATTGTAAATTTACCCAAACTGCTTATCGACGCCGGCTATTGAAGTATCTCATTGTTCGGTATTGACTTTTCTTCCATATCGAATCTTGCCACACCTTCAACAGTTATGTAATATATCGATTTGTATCATTACAGTACACTTAATTGAGACAATTGATATACTTCGTTCGCCCATTTTGGCGTCTAGATCGATTGTGATGTATTTACCGTAGATTACATAATTTTACGTTATCTGAATATTTTTTAATGTGCACTTGATTGCAGGGATTGTTACCATTATATTAATTTTATTATAATAATAGTACGTTTTCGTATGGATCATATAACTATAATTCAAACAAACGTATATTTTACACATAAAAATGCAGTTTCTAAAAAGTGAATATCAATATGTTGGGAGGAAGAAGCCTTTAGTTAACTTGTTCATGAAAACGATTAAAGTTTGGATGTTCTAATCTAAGGGATAAAATATTTCTCCAATAAAAGTGGAACATAACTGGTATAAGCTATACTCGTATACAGGCTGTTTCCGAAAGGTCGACGATGATAAAGGTCTTCTGTGTTTATTTTCAATATACCGTTGTTGAAAAAAGGTAACACTACCGTAAGCAGATGGAATTTCTTCTAATACATAATTGTATGATTTTTAATAATAAGTATTATCAGTTGACAAACTTTTCTAAAATACAGAAGTGTTGGCAATTGACAAAATATAATGATGAAAGTAGCATGTCAACTTTGGAAAGACCAAGTACCGTTTTACTCCTAAATATTGTGTATATTTTTTAGTGCATCGTCTATATAGTTCACTAACTTTAGGGGTTTGAAGAAGGTTAGAAATATTGCTCAGGTAAATAATAAAAAAAAAATTCCGGTCTATCGGGACTCAAAATTTTAAAAAATATTTTTTATCCATTTGCATTTTCGTAGGTAAGCGGAGAAATGTTACATTTGTTTATCGAATATTAATAGTACTTCTTATATGACAATTTCAGCTAAAAATCACCTTTCTATTCATTTAATCAAAAATATATACCTATACAGACTGAATAGCAATATTCTCCCCGATCTGCCACGCTTTTGATCGAGTTCGTATTTGGAAGATCGATATGTCACTGCAAATGGGTCACTAAATACTATCGATATTTTAAGTAGTAAAATCCTCCCTTTATAGTGTCACGACATTTCAGGACATTTTTACTAGAGCCGGTCGGCATTACGAGGAAGATAATGTCACCAGGTCTGCGTTTCAACCGTCTAGTAATACCCCAGGGTGTTACCTATAGGAGTTGGCATTTCAAGGAAGGCAATGTAGCAGCACTACGCTTCAGCGGCCTATTAATATCCCCGGTTGCTACCCGTAGGGGTCGGCATTTCGAGGAAGGTAATGTGGTCAGCGCTACGGTTTAATTGTCTCTTAATAACACAGGGTGTTACCCATAAGGGTCGGCATTTTGAGAAAAGTAATGTGACCAGCACTACGCTTCAACCGCCTATTAATACCTTAGACTTTAGAGTGTTATCCGTGGGGATCGGCATTTCGAGGAAGGTAATGTGGTCAGCCCTACCCTTCAGCTACCTATTAATACTCCAAGGTATTCTCTTAGGGGTCGGCATTACCTTTCAGTCACCTATTCATGCCCCAGGGTGTTACCTGTAGGAGTCGGCGTTACGAGGTAGTGTGGCCAACACTGTCCTTCAGCTACCTACTAATACTCCAGGGTGTTGTCTAGGGGTCGGCATTACGAGGAAGGTAGTGTGGCCAAGACTACCCCTCAGCTACATATTAATACTCCAGGGTGTTCTCTTAGGGTTCGGCATTAGAAGGAAGGTAGTGTGACTAAACCTACCCTTCAGCTACCTATTAATACTCCAAGGTGTTTTCTGAGGTGTCGGGATTACGAGGAAGGTAGTGTGGCCAACACTATCCTTCAGC
>JABXWE010036324.1:0-14179 GCA_014611495.1 Limonius californicus
GCACTGTTGGAGTCAAGAAAATCTACGGTGGTTGAAGGAAGTGGAGAGCCAAAACAAGTGGAGCCTCTCGTCAGAGATTGGAGGATTGCTTGGGCGGCATACAGAAAATTAAGAGATATATTCATCACATCACAACAAAAACAAGGGCATTTGACCAATGAATACTTTCCATATTCACATATGCATCAGAAACATGGTGTTCCACGGAAAATAATTTAAGGAAGCTATGAATAACGCAAAGACATATGAAAAGAGCTATGCTTGGCCAAAAATACAAGATAGGAAAAGAGTCGCGCACAGAAGACAATAGATGGAACAGAAGGGTAACAGAGTGGAGACCGAGGAGGGGAAGACCACTTGGTGGCAGAGCACGTACAATATGGCAAGATGATATAAAGCAAATAGTAGGTGAACAGTGGATGGGGGAACTACAGTTGATCGAGTAAATTGGCAACCGTAAGGGGAGGCGTACGTGTAAACATCAAATATTGACGCTGACACATGATAAGCTATTAGAAGGTAGAACTACAGTTGATCGAGCAAATTGGCAACAGTTAGGGGAGGCGTACGTGTAAAGATGGAATATTGACCCTGACACATTATGAGCTATTAGCTGGTAGAACTACAGTTGATTGAGCAAACTGGCAACATCTAGGGGAGGCGTACGTGTAAACATGATATATTGACGCTGACACATGATAAGCTATTAGAAGGTAGAACTACAGTTGACCGAGCAAATTGGCAACAGTTAGGGGAGGCGTACGTGTAAAGATGGAATATTGATGCTGACACATGATAAGCTATTAGATGGTAGAACTACAGTTGATCGAGCAAACTGGCAACAGTTAGGGGAGGCGTACGTGTAAACATGGAATATTGACGCTAACACATGATGAGCTATTAGATGGTAGAACTATAGTTGATCGAGCAAACTGACACCAGTTAGGGGCGGCGTACGTCTAAACATCAAATATTGACGCTGACACATGATAAGCTATTAGAAGGTAGAACTACAGTTGATCGAGCAAATTGGCAACAGTTACGGGAGGCGTACGTGTAAAGATGGAATATCGACGCTGACACATGATGAGCTATTAGAAGGTAGAACTACAGTTGATTGAGTAAACTAGCAACAGTTAGGGGAGGCGTACGTGTAAAGATGCAATATTGACGCTGACACATGATAAGATATTGGAAGGTACAACTACAGTTGATCGAGCAAACTGGCAACAGTTAAGGGAGGCGTACGTGTAAAGATGGAATATTGACGCTGACACATGATGAACTATTAGAAGGTAGAACTACAGTTGATCGAGCAAACTGGCAACAGTTAGGGGAGGGGTACGTGTAAAGATAGAATATTGAAGATGACACATGATAAGCTATTAGAACGTATTTCACTGCCCTTTGGCTACAAAAGGACGGGTACCTAGCGCATTTTTTGGTTGCTGCTCGATATTCAGTAGAACAACTGTTCCTCAGAAGATGGATAAGTAGGGAAGGTCTAATGGCTTGCTTCTCGCGTTCCCTTGATCTAACGCTGTTTTACATTTTCTTGTCCGCACGATTGAACGATCTCGTCTACCAGCAAAGCGCCCCCCCCCCCACAAGGATGAACAAAATACAAAGAATTGAAGATGTTTACTGTTTCCTCTGTCCCAAAGAAGTCCTCCGAGCTGCAAAAAGAGCACAGAATTGGTTAAAAAGAGGGGTAGACATCTTTAACCATAACAACATGAAAATTTAGATACTGTTTCATTCGTTTCCTTTTCCTTAATTATTTTCTCAACCGTAAGAAGTATAAACAACTTTTCAAATAAGAACTAATTATTTTTAATATTCCTATCCAATGGTACTAAACATGACCTATGTTTCCATTTAAAATTTCAAAGTTGCTTCAGGTGTTCCTTATTCCGATTTGCCCCAGAAAATGTTAGCAGTGCCCAATACATTCTTTATATATGCTGCAGTAGTAAAAATGTGTTTATCAACTTCACAGCTTATCGCATTTTAAAAGAAAAATGGTGGGATAGTTGGTCTGAAACAGTCTGCGGTTGCCTACATACAACAGTGAAATAGAAAGAGCTTCGAACGTGTGAACTGCCACCAGATGCGTCCGATTTAAAGTATAATTGTAGTTGTAGTATCTTCGCAAGTGGATTAAATATACAGTATGAGAAGTGTAAACCTTAATATTTATTTGATCAAAAAATTATAGGATGTAATGAGCAGTGTTCCATGTACATGGCTAGCTACTTTTTCATGTTTAGTAATGTTATTAAACAGCAGTAGTTAGTAAAAGTAAGGAGGCTTACGTAGAGGCTTAAAATTTCTGGAAGGAATAATCTTGTGTATTTTTTCGGCATTGGATTCTAGAACTAAAGGTGATATTATATTATATAGAATCTGCTGACAATTACTCCTCAAGTGCGAAGTGCTGCATGACCACCTACAGACCACAAATATACAGTTAAACATCGAAGTTCCGGATACCTTATGGAATTAAACCAGCTCATTTCTTCGAATGTTTGCAATATATCTGCTAAATGAAATGTGATGTGTTACTTTGGTTTACTTTGAAAGATGAAAACGTCTTCAGCTTTCAAGCAGGCTTCTAAACAATTTGTTTCAGCTTTTCTGTCAAGCGGATAAACTATTTCTCATGTTTTATTGTAAATTCCATGCAGTCACCGTGGTGCCATTGTTAGAAGAAAAATGGTTTTGTCATTCGGCATATCAGCCGCACCAATTTTCTGCCTGAAAGTTTTCAGCATTTGTTCAGAAGCTACACTGACAGTTTGACTGCTATTTCTGATTTTTGCATGTGTATATTTCTTCTGCTCTATTTGTTATTCACACATAAAACCCGATTTGAAGCTTGCCGAACGGAAGCTTGTAGTTATTGAGCTCGTTCAGCTCTGATTCTTGGGTTTATTTTTACCCCGTTCGGTAGTTGATTGCATAATTGAACGAGATTTATCGCATCATTCGAATTGCTACATTGTTCTGACTATTTCCCATTTACAGCAAATCCTATGCGGAACAGTTTGGGAAATTCATACGGGAAATACGCCATACATGTGACACTGAAATGATTCATTTGCTTTGCAAACATTTCCATTTGATGTGGGCGCTTGCATGAACTTGATTTGCGGTATTCGTTTGGGTGACCGCTACTTTTCATTCAAACGACAACCTACAGATGTACTGCAGATGGAATTATTTAATCCTAATACTACTGAAATTGGAATAAATAAAAATGTCTTAACGGTAATACGAAAGAAGCAGTAAAGAATAAGCGGAATTATAAGACAATCATGTTTTGAACTTTAGAAATTGGATTGAAATGGAAATAACTTTTTTATAACTAAAATATGTTATATGTTTAGGCGTTCCCATTTTGTGCATGTATGGAAATTTAAATCTGCAAAGTGTAATTATGTTGTAAACGAGAATCGACAACAACATATCGATAGTGTCCTAACACTATCTCCTATGTGAAAATTTGTCATTTTACAGGAATCACAAGAAACTGTGTAAGTTTTGCTTTTTCATTAATCTTGGCAGTAAGGTTTAAAACATTTATAAGAGTAATTAATACATTTTCTAATATAAACATCACTTTTTGTTAGTGGCCACCAAAAAACACACACTCAACACAACACTCTTTAATGTATGCATGTCCGACATCCTTACAATACTTGATGCTGACCTGTGGCTACGTACGCGGACGACACTTCTATTATCACACAGGGCGAAGACATACAGCAAGCGGCACGTAATCTGCATGTAGGCATGAATCAACTACAAAACTGATTTGAAAAATGGCGCATAAAAATAAATGCAGCCAAATATAAATCTAAAATGTTCACACTTCGCAGGCCTGTAGATTCACGAACAATAAATATTAATAATATACCAATTCAATGGAACCCCAAAGACACTGCTGTCGGCTATCTAAGTGAAAATTTAGACCGTAGACTGACCTGGAGCTACCATGTGAACTAAAAACTCTCCGAGTCGTATGAGAGACTAAACCCACTGTATCCAATCGTAAATAAAAGTCAATGCTCAATATAAAATACTAATTTATGCAAACATAATATGACCGACACTCACTTATGGTTACTGAGTATGGGGCAAATTATAAATTATACAAAACAGAATCTTGTGTACCATCACCAATGTTCAATGTTTCGTAAGAAACACACAACTATCCAGGATTTCATTAACAAAGATATCCAGAAATTATACAATAAACTCGACCAGTGCAGTGGTGCTGTACACTATCAAATGGATTTACGATCAATACATACAAGATTAAAAAGGAAGCTGGCCAGAGACCTTCTAAGAAGTGATAGTGCATAATACCCTTCAATCACAGTGACCAGAAGTGACTAATACACACTAATCCTGGTGAACCGCATATTGTTTTCTGTTAATGCAGTATACCGTGCATCTGGTGGCGACTTATCCATAGTCCCCTCTTTTCCATTCCTAAATTTTCGGCACCGTTCTTACTTCAACTTATTAATGTATTGCTAACAAACACTATTAACATTAACAAACTTCATTTGAATTATTGCATTTATTTTCAAGGCTAAGTTGATTAAAGATGGATTTCAGTTGAACAAGCCTCGTATGAACAACAATAGCAGTTGATCAATGCTGCAATGTAACCATCTGAGAATATTACAATTGGTAACTTCTGACTGATACATAATTTTTGTAGATGTTCTAGTATGATGGAAGTAAAAGTAAAAGCTTGAAGGCCTCAACCTACTTCCGTGAGCCAATAACAAACCACTTCATGAAAAGACAAATTGTACAGGGTGAAATTGCAGCAACACAGTTTTGTAAAGTAAATTGCGTTAGCATTCAGGTTCACTTTGACAGCCTGCGCACCCATTATTAGAGCAAGGCTGCTATTTTCGTCAGAATTAATTTTATCTATTTCTTTTTCATCACGAGATCTTGTCATTTCCGCAATGCGTACACTTCATTCTTCATTGAATAGATTGCCTACATTATATGCAGCATACGTATTACTTTGATCTTTTTCTTTATAAATGGAAATATTTTTTCTTGTCGTTTCTGAGTAAAAGCTGTTTGTATAAAGGTGTTCGTTCGTGTTCTTGGCAGTAATTTGTATAGTGAATTAGAAGATCCTCCATTGATACAAACATCTGTTCTTAATATAAGTTACAGATATTTTTTCTTGAATAATGGAATGGTAGTTTTTATAGTTTGTCTATAAATGCATATAAAAGCTCGAATTCTGAAATTTTGTCACATAATGAGAATTCTTGGAACGGACAATTGCTTGTGTATGAATAAGTGGTTTACCCAGGATTGCACGGTAAAAAATCGTATCCCCAATGTATTAAGGAAACATAATGAGGTAGACAATTTATTTTTGTCACTACTTTGAATGGGAAAAGTTGAAGGTTCTGCAGTAATCTTACTTCCGGGTAAACCTTTGAGTCATGTGGTGCCACAAAATTTCTGATACCAACTTGTCTGAGAACAAAAGTGCCGAATAAATTATATTCTATAATTTCCGAAAAAATCGAGACAGATCTTTTCCTAGAACGAGCGCAGTTCCCCGATCTTATTGCGTTAATATTCCCTTTCTTCGAGTACATCCAAAGTATTGCTTTCCCTTCATGCGAAGTTGTTTATAACTGAAAATTATTTTAAATAGTGAAAATAGTGGTTTCGTATTATTATTAATAGTTAGATTACAGTGTCAATACCACCTAACTTATAGTGTCAATGCATGCACGCATCAGAAAATATCTCCTAACAGCAGAGTAGGATGATTAAGTTATTTATTTATTTCTGAACAAAATATTTCGCTTTTCAAAACAAGCAAGTAATGTATAATAAAGCAAATACAACTACTTTGAAGTAGAACATGTTATTAGGTAAAAAATAATTTTATACAAAATTAAAAATACTGATTTGCCAAGGTAACTCACCGCACATGTACCCTTCCTAAGCTATAACATAGCACACTCGCAATTAGAAGATATTTCGTTAAAGTTATATATGCACATGAATGACAAGATATTACTTTTAGCTATTTAAATATTGATGCTGTATTCTACAGTTAGGTGGAGTTGCTGACTTGTGCGTAATAACACATACAGTGGTGTGAAAAACTTCTGCATTAGTTGCACATATGTAGGTATATATAATAATGTAGTCTACATCTAAACGTTTCTTACAATACATGCTAATTAATTTTAAACTATTTTAGTACTTAATAGACCATCCTTTGTTTTTAATAACTAATGCATACCTTTTTGGCAAAGAATTCACCAGTTTTTGTAATTCTTCCTTGGTAATGCAGCGATCATTCAATCATTCATTGACAGCCTTCTTGTCCCACTGCTGGACATCGGCCTCTTCTCTGCCACGTGTTTCTCCTCAGCGCCAAGGTAGAAACACGGGGTACCTACAGTTTAACGCCGAATCCGAACGACATAAATTCCAGAGAATGTTTTTAGCATTTAGATCCCAAAGTTCGCATAGAATTAACCAGTTTTCGTAATTCTTCCTTCGTAATTCAGCAGGCATCAATTAGACATTCGATTAATCCATTTTTATGGGCTTTTTTCTTGAAATAATGTTAGATTGAACAACCTTTGCCCTGTGGCAAGAAGGATTATCATCTTGAAACATGAGGTTTTGTCACGAAATAACTTTTTTGCACTAGGTAGCATCTTCTCCTGTATCTCGAATGTAATTGGTGGCATTCAACAAGCCAGATACAAAATGCAGTCTACTAACACCTTCAGAATAGATGCAGCCTTATATCATGACAGAGGTTGGATGTTTAATTGTTGGCAGAACACACTGTCTTGAAAATGATTCTCCAGGAAATACATTAACACATTGTTTCCAGCATGATAGTTAATGTTAAAGGTAGATTCATCACTAAATAATATCTTCTTCCATTGTTCTGGAGCCCCACGGTGCTGATCCTTTGTCCATCTCAAACGGTGGAGCCTTTTGTTTTTCTGATAGGAGGGGTTTCTTCCGAACTTTGCAACTCCTAAATCCAGATTCAAGAAGACTCCGTCTTGCAGTAGAAGTGCTTACACTTACACCAGTATCTTCGGTCCATATTTTGGTTAAATCTGTCAAATTAAGAGTTCTGTCTGCCAGGCTCGTCCTCCGCAATATATCGTTGTCTCTCACTGATGTTTTTTAGACGGCTACTGCGGGGTTTATCATCAATTTTTGCCGTTTTAGAATATTCTTTGATCACTCTAATAATTGTGGATTGATTGTACTGAACTTTCGTAGCTATTTCACGACTGGAAACGCCTTGTTTATGATGAAAAACTATTTCATATCGTTTTTCATCCGATAATTTGGTCGGTTTCTTTTCGGATCAGCTGAATAATCCATACTCAATATGCTATATTAGATGTGAAAGTAATAAGAGGGGCAGAAATAAACTCAGCCCACAAACAGGTCGTTGCAGACACAAGATTCTACACAAGGAAACCAGCACCACCAAAGGAATATCAAAAAATAAATGTTGAAGAACTAAGAACACCCCAAAAAAAACATTGAATATCAAAACAAACTGGAGCAAAAACTAGAAGCCTACGAGAGAGAAGAACAGCAACAAGACCATACATGGAACTTAGAGGAAAGATGGCAGATACTAAGAACCTCAATTATAGACACAACCTAGGAAATATGCGGAATGAAGAAAATAGGTTCCGAACAAAAAAGAACAAAATGGTGGAATGACGCAGTAAAACAGATAATCAGAGAAAGCAAAGTAGCTTGGAAAAGAAACCTAAATATAGCAAGAGAGGAAGACCGACAAAACTATTTCAGAAAAAGGAACGAAGCAAAAAAGAGGTTAACAGAGCAAAAAGAGAATCGTGGGAGGAATTTGGTAGAGAAATGGAGGAAAAATTCAAGGACAACCAAGGAAATAAGAAAGAGGTCTAGGCAACAGTTAAAAATTTAGGAGGAAAATACGGTAAACAGACCCGGGAGCATAAAAAATGAAAAGGGAGGTAAAACAGTTGACACCTGGAGGATGTGCTACGACAAGAAGTTTAAAGCAGGTCAAACTAGACCAGAAAGAATAAGAATGAGAATTATAAATAACGTAGAAGAAGAACAAGTAGACGAAGAAGAAGCAGACGCACTAAGTGAAGCTGAGGTGCAAGAAGCAATAAAAAAATGAAACTAGGATAATCCGCTGGAAGAGGCGAGATAAGTCCAGAGATGATAAAATATGGAGGAAGAAGACTAGAAAACTGGGTCAGGAAAGTATGTTAACAAGCATGGGATGGAAAAGATATACCCAAAGACTGGGAAGAAAACATAATAATACCGCTACACAAAAAAGAAAAAACTGATGAATGTCATAACTATCGAGTTATAAGCCTCTCACCATGCATACAAAAAATTTACTGTAGAATAATAGAAAGAAGAATCAGACGCCACATAGAAGACGAATTACGGGAGGAACAGGCAGCATACAGGGAAAACAGACAAACACAGAATCACATATATAGGTACCATGAGAACAACAATAGAGAGAAAATAGAAGAAGGAAAACCACTGTACCTCACATTTGTGGACCTGCAAGCAGCTTTCGACACGCTTCCAAAACGCGCATTGTGGATGACTATGGAAGCAGCGGGAGTTCCAAACAAACTCATAGAGGCCACAAAGAGGTTGTATGCAAGGGCAAAAGGAATAGTAAGGATAAGGGGCCGAGAGTCAAATAGTTTCAACATGGAAAGGGGTATTAAACAAGGATACTCTCTGAGTCCACTACTCTTTATAATAGTTATGGATAAAAACATTAAAGCGAGTAAAGGGAATATGCTCGACACAAAAGTAGGACACTGGAACATGTGGGTAATGAACATTCAAGTCTTAATATTTGCTAATCGTGCTTATAGTAGATACTGAGAGAAAATTACAACAAGCTGTAAACAGATATAGCAATAAAATAAATGAAGAAGGAATGAGTGGTAACAACTACAAAAGTAAAATAATGTGCATAAACAAACAAGATCCAGAAAAAAACATAAATATTGAATGTAGGAGAAAAACTCTGGAAGTAGTAAACTACTATTAGTACGTAGGGGTAATTATAAGTCGGGATGGAACAATTGAATAAGAAATTCTCAACCGCATATCCACACCAACAAGTGTATATTATCAAATGAATGCTACGTTAATTAACAAGAGAGGACTAAGTAAGGAAACCAAATTACACTTGTACAAAGCAATTTACGTACGGCACTCTCACATATGGATGAACATAAGAGCAGGATTACGGCAGCAGAAATGAGATACTTAAGGAGAATAGTAGGAAAAATTCGAAGAGACAGAGTAAGAAACGTAACAACAAGAGAAGAACTCGAAACAGAGCCATTGGTGGAAATAGTACAGAGAAAACAACTAAGATGGTATGGGCATGTCGTGCGAATAGGAGAAGAGCGGTTACCAAGAAAAATCATGGAAGCAAGTAGAGAAGGGAAGAGAAGACGGGGACAATTGAACAAGAAATTCGCAATCGCATATCCAAACCAACAAGTGCATATTATCAAATTAATGCTACGTTAATTAACAAGAGAGGACTAAGTAAGGAAAGCAAGTAGCAAGTAGAGAAGGGAAGAGAAGACGGGGAAGACCCAGTTTAACATGGTTGGACACGATCGAAACATGGTAGAGAGAAAAGAGAAGAAACATAGAAGAGGCAAAACGGTTGGCACGGAGTAGGAAAGAATTCCTGAAGTGTACAGAGGACCCGACACCTTAGGGTATAAGGGAAAAGGAAAAGAAGAAGAAGATCTACTCATAACATAATAAGTATTTCTCCTAATTATGCTTTTAAGTTTCATGTGAAATGCATTTTAATGATCCCATTAGAAAATGCGCGAATTACTGATTATCGATTTTAGAAAAGAACTTTTCTTAATTGTATTCTATAGAGTTCTCAGTACTTAATGAAGAAATAAGTTGTTGACATAGTCATTAAAATGGAATATTTAAAAGTAACTTTTGGAAACTATGCCAAAAATATAGCTAAAACTCAAGAAATAATTATTTTCTTGGGCGATGCAGAACTGTTTCACACCACTGTAGGTACGTTTGGCACTAAACTTGAAATTTCAGAAAGGAGGTATTATCAGGACACCATCGATATAATAATGTTGAATAGTTAAGTACTTATTATTTCTTAATACAATAGTTATATTTCAAATTCAACCTTATTTTCACTGATCTTTCCAAACAAAAAAAAATATCTTTCAAACAATTTGTCATCGCATTAGTGAAATATTTATTTAAGGTTTCAACGCCAAGGAAACATAATTTTATTTCAAGCATTTTCCTTAAGTGTGTATCCGTCAGAACAATTTTAAGTTGAAAATTACTGCAACAAAAGTACCGGGACAAACAATCACCTGGGGAACTCTACGCTATTAAATTTCGCCATTAATTCTTACAGCAATTTTTCATTTCCACTGACAAGGCTGTTGTCGGAATTGTCTTAAAAATGATATTACAAAAATGTAACTCTACGCGATAATAACGTACTGTTGAGACATTCGAATATTATATATTCCGTTTAAAGTGGATTTTATATTGACAGCTCTTTTATGTGGTTTAATAATCATACTATGAAGGAGAACATAGAGCGCGCATTTGACTATAAATTTGTTAGAACTTAGTAATAAATTTTATACGCGATTAGAATAACATGAGACATTTGAAAAGTTTCGCATTTTCATAACATACTAAATCTTGTTTTCTTTTCAGGTGAGTATTTTGTCTTCTTACCTGCGGGGCATCCCCCATCTGCTTGGTAGATAGGTAAGAGTTTAAAAAAGATTTGTTTTTGGACTTTACTGGCGAATACAAAAGTAAGCATTGTATTTAAATTTATGTAATTCCAAAAACTAGTTATCGCTTCTTACATCTTTATAAATTGAATACGCCATGTCTTGATCAATCTGTTATTTTATGAATGTGAATTAATGGCACAAGTTAGGCAACCCACAATCGTTCTGTTAAATGGGTTGCCTAACTTGCGCCGATCAAATTATGGCTCTAAACGGTGCTAATTTTGAATCCCCAATACTTAAAGTGTGGTGGTAGCTCAGTTGATAGAGCGCTCGCTTTCTGAATAAAACGTCGATTCTGGCTTGGGTTCGAAACCTAAGCCGTACTATGCAGATTTATAAAAATCTTGTCTGCAACCCACCACACACCATTTCCCAATTCGGCTTGCAACCGTGGGATCTTAATGCTAAAAACCTTCTCTGGAATTTCTGTCTTTCAGATTCGACGTTAAACTGTAGGTCCCCCGTGTTTCTACCTTAGCGCTGAGGAGAAACACGTGGCAGAGAAGAGGCCGATGCCCAGCAGTGGGACGAAAAGGCTGTTGATGATGAATACTTAAAGTATAGAAAACACTTTTATGAACGCTTATTCGATTTCAGAGTAAATTAGCCCATATTGTCTTCAATTCAAATCATTTACAAATATTATCTGAAATTAGAGAACTTCGGATGCCGTTTTTAAATACTCACAATCAACGTTCTAATCTAACTAAATAACTTTTAAAGTAACAAATAGGAATACTAATTTTATGCAGAACCGTACAATCAGAAATATAAATATTTTCCATTCAATAACTTATATCCATTATAAATTAGCCGAGTCGACACTGAAACCAAAATCGATCTTCTTGCCATCGTCTTCCTGAAAACTTCACGTAAATTTTAACAAATTAAATTCCAGTTGCTATTATGCTATTATTTTTATTTTCAAGTTACTGTTTTAATCAATATGAATTTCAATCCTTGAAATTTTCTCAGAAATTTTGCAAATTATTCTTATTTAGAGAAGATTTTACAATTTTCATTCCAGTAGAAATTGCAACATTATTAAATTTGGATTGAATAATATAATCCCATTGCTCCAGTTAGCCATCGTGATTTGTTTAAAATGTTCAGTACGCCGAAAAAGTTTCAAAAACGGCGATTAACTATATGCTATCATTGTTTGATTTAACGATGTTGGAAGCTATTGGACATTTTCAATACACCGAAAAATTCGCAGGATTTTTATAAATTAAATTTCTTCTGACTCTATGCAATGCAATCATTAATCAGGAAATCGTAGCGTACCTACAGGTCAGCGCGGTAGACTTCTACGCTGAAGGTCTGGGGTTCAATTCCTAGTACCTGAACATCGAATTTTTAACGGCCGTCGTGCCTCGCTAGGCAATGGAAATCCAGCAAGATATGCTGCCTAGTAAATTTTTTCTGGTGTGGAAGTGTTTACACTTCCAGTTGTACGGCGCCCACGTTAAACTGTAGGTCCTCTATGTCTGCAATATTTTAAAACGCACAGCACAAACGTAGGAAAGAAGATCTTTACGTATCGGAAGAGACAAAACAGTAAGATAATTATTGATCCGCTATAGAACATTGGTTTCAAGTAAAAGTCTTTACTAATGTTAAGGCATTTAGTTTGAATTGACCTTATTCCATCATTATTCGGTTTTGCGTCGGTTTCAGACCGGTTTGGAACGTTCAATGTAGCCAATATTTCGCAGGAATTGTAACAAATTCAATTCTGATTGACTTTCGATTCGATTTGAAGACGTGGTTTTGATCGATTTGTAACTCTCAATTTTGCCAATATTTCGCAGACATATTCCAAATAAAATTCAGATTGATTTTATATAAGATTTAAAATCGTTGTTTTGTATGTTCTAAGACGATCTGGTCTGTACCGCGATTATCAAACTAAATTCCGGTAACTATATGTGTACATATTATTTTGTGATGATTTTTTGATTCGTAAGATCGGTTAATTTCATTTTATTAAGGATACTCGTACATTTGTATGATATCTTGGAATTCGGTATCATTGTGGTCATTAACATAGGGCAGACCAAGAGGCATATAACTCTTTGCTTGGTCTGAAACACTGCCAAGTTCGTATTTTGCAAAACCTGTCACAAAGAGAAAGGATTATAAAAATATTCTAATTTAAAAGATTCTATATGAAATAAATATTATAGAAAGATACTAGAACATGCCTTGAGCTTGGATATAAGCTTAGCTCTGGATTTATTTAATTCACATGGGAGTATGCCGCATTAATCGGAACATTTAGTGAAAATGTGTATTTTACACCTGCGGAGTGCCAGGTGTGTATTGGAGGCAGGTTTCGAAGATGCTTCGACGGATAGTGACTCCGTTGAAATATGAACATTTTTATAAAATAAATTTAACTATCAAAATTTGAATATTAAAACTGTATTTAGATCCAAGTGCCCTTACTGTAATTTTATGTGTTTCTGGCATCGTTGCCATGTAAATTTTGTCGGTTGCTAAGATGTTTGTTGATAAAACAATAAACGTCCTTTGTACTTTGGTGTGAATGCACGCATTTTTGTTCAGCATCTAAAAATTTAAAATTAATTAACATTGTTTATATTAATAAAGCATTAGTTTATTGTTGAGTTTAAAAACGAATTTTTCTTTGAAGAAAGAATAAGTTAGTATAACTTACTAAGTTAATATTGAAATATGTGGATTCTGTTTGGAGTTCGTTGATTTGGTCTGACATCCCAGCAAGATTTGGATCACAGCGCATGGGAAGCAAAATTAGAGGTCAAGGACGATCCTAGGAAGATAATTACATTTAGATGTAGATATTGCTTCAGAAAGGTATACTAATTATAATTACCAAGCAAGAAGCACGAGTGTACCTGAGAACTGCGAAAAACACCAGAAAATAATATTTAAACCTGTTCGAATTTTACATAGAGCTTTATAGACATTTTAGGTTAAAGAACTGCATGCGACTGACGTGTTAAAGATTCCGTCTGAAGTCAACTGCGTACTGGGAAATAGTATGAAATGTCCATTTTCTCATATAATCGTAAAGCGTGGTAGAACCGACTTCTAAGACAGAGTATTTACGTTCGACAGTTAGACCGTGGAATTTCAGCTAATATTTGGTGACAAATGTTCAAAGGTTGTCGCCTGGTGCCCAACTTACCATAATTTAGAAAAATAAATACATTAATAAAAATATGATTGCGGAATGCAAGCTATTCAGTTCTAATCAACTTTAAATTTGATTTAATTAATTTATTTATCTTATC
>JABXWE010036325.1:0-11883 GCA_014611495.1 Limonius californicus
TAGTGCTGGTTGTAAGTGCTTAATATTTGCCGTTTTGAGAACATGTTTGTGTATTATTGGGGAGATTAAAAATTTATAATTCTGATAACGAACATGTGTAAGTATAATGATCATTTTTTATTGATGAAGACAACGCCGTGTTACAGAATATCTGTATACTTAGTTTGATATAAAAAAAAATACGTTTTTTTTTCTATGCATTCTATCATGTAAGTATAGAATTTGCAACAGTCAGGTATACCAAACAACCCGCAAAATGCTGTATCAAAGTGTTCATTATACCGTAAGTAAGTACTAAGTGTTTTAAATTTAAGGTCAAAATTGTCAAAAAAATAAAAAGAAGCACTTATATACTGAAAAACAAGCATTTAAAGACACATAAACAAACCCAAGGGTTATATTTTAAAAAAATAATAAATCTTGTAAATGCATTTATTCTTACATATTTCTTCTAGCTGACAGCACATTCAATTACAGCTTAGCTATACGGTAGGTTTGAGTAGTAAAGGTCACGGAAACATAAAAAGCAGTCGTTAGTTATATTTAAAAAATCGGAATGTAGCATCTACCACCGAAGTCACCATGACCGGAAGAGTTAAGGCACATTTTCACTTCTGATTCCGTGGGAATATGTCAAGTTTCTTATTTTAAATAGTATATACAGTAGCTTATAATATAGATAATATTATTATGGTGGCAGTGATATAACACACAGAGCGGATTAAACAAATAAATACTTGCAGTTTCATTTTACTTTAAAACGTATCAAATCGTGTAGGTGTCATCAAACAATTGCTTGTACGATCAGACTTAAAATGCAACGTATCTCAAGAAAAGTCGTGACAGTGTGTAACAGCTCTTATTTTGTCCGAAGAAGGGTATTCTTTTCGCGCTATCCCCGACAGGCTTGAGGTGAGCCACACAACCATTTCTCGGGTCATCCAGCGTTTCAGAGAAACTAACGAACATGACAGGCGACCAGGGCAAGGGCGACCACATGCTACTACCGCTATAGAAGATCGTTTTCTTCGAATGCGTGCACTAAGAGAGCGCTTTACCACCACAAGAGCCCTCCAAAGACAACTTTCAGCAGTACATAATGTACAGGTTAGCATTGAAATCGTTCACCAACGTCTTCTGGAAGGAAATCTGAGAGCCCGATTACCAGCTACTGGCCCACAGTTGACTGTAGACAACCGCAGACACAGATTGGATTTTGCTAGAAACTACTTGAATTGGGATAATGAAGATTGGAGACGCATTTTGTTCACAGACGAGTCCAGATTTTGTTTGGGGAGTTGTGATAGGCGCATTCGAGTTTTTGGACGTCTAAATGAACGATATGCTCAATGCAATTTTGCTCCCACGACTGCATTTGGTGGTGGCTCAATAATGGCATGGGGAGGCATATCTTTCACGGCCCGCACAGACCTACACATCTTCCCCAACGGCACTTTAAACAGTCAGAGGTACGTTACGGATATCTTAGAATAGCATGTTGTGCCATATGCCCCATACATCGGAGACAACTTCCACATTGTGCAAGAATACCTAGACGACGTTGGTATTCCTGTTATGCAATGGCCAGCCAAAAATCCCGACTTGAATCCGATTGAGCACCTCTGAGGCATTCTCGGAAGACAAGTACGATCCCTTCAACCACTCCCTGCAACTTTTAACGACCTAGGGAATTCATTAGTGGAAATGTGGAATAATCTTGAATAAGAGCAGTTAAGCCTGTTAATTTCAAGCATGGACCGTCGTTGACAAGCTGTCATAACAAGCCGAGGCGGAAACACAGCCTACTGAACCTGTAAAACAGTTTTCGAATTTTGATTTTTAAAATTTTTGCGTTGATTGTTGTCAAGTTGCGTTGATTGTTGTTAATTTGGATAAAATATGGTTTACTTAATTTTAAGCATTATCTATGATTAAACGTACTTCATTACATGCAATAAGGTAAACCCGTCGAAGTGTGATTACGGGGGAAGTGTGACTGATCATTTTAGAATTGCAGTCGGTTTACGTATCTTGCTGACATCTCGTGATTGAATGTCTAAGTTCTTTACGAACACAGCTGTATTAAGGTGCTAGTGGAATTTACTTGTTGATTAAGTGACCACGTTTTTTTTTTAAGTGTTTTATACGAGGTACGTAATTATTTTTATAAGTTATGATGTTATTCAAGAGTTAGATTGTATTGGGTAATTACGGAAATCATACCAATTCAACTATTAGCAGAATTACGACATAGGTCACACTTGCTTCGTAAATATTGTGTTGTGAGATTAGTGTGACCACTTGTACGGGGAAAATGTGAATTTCTTATTTTGCCGTATATAAACTAAATATATTTTTTTATAGTTAAAAAAATGGTGCACACCTACCATAGAAGAAGCGATAGAGCAACCACGTATACCCAAGACCAGTTAACAGGCGCAGTAGCAGAGATTAAGAGAGGAGCTTTGTCGATATATCGGGCACATAAAATGTACAACATACCTAAAACAACATTGTTTTACCACGTGACTGGTGCCCGTGGACAAAAAAGTAAATCTCAAGGTAGACCAACAACGATTCCCATAGAAGATGAGAGAAGACTAGCTGCGGCGTTGACGACCATGAAGCAGTGGGGATTCGGGATGTCTCGAGCAGAAGTTCTTGGCCTTGTTCGTGATTTCGTCACAAAAAATAAATTAAAGGCGCCATTTAAGGACAACATTCCCGGAGATGAATAGTTTGCTGCCTTCAAGAAACGTCACAATCTCAGCATTAAAAAGCCACAAGCAGTAGAACATTCTAGAAAAAAAAGGTGACCGACCCATTCGTTATCAATGAATATTTTACTATTCTTGAAAAAGCATTAGCTGAATTGAAGATTGACGGCAAACCAGAACAGACACGGAACTTAGACGAAACCTCTCTGTCGCATGATCCGAAAAAAACCAAAGGCGTTGGAGCCAAAGGGAAGCCGAGCTCAAGAACTACCTCGGGGCCAGGAAGAAAAAACACAACGGTTCTCTCGGCTGTTTCTGCATCGGGTACAAAAGCTCCACCGCTTATCATATTCAAAGGGAAAAATGTATGGGATGCTTGGTTACCCGATGAAAACCAGTCTTTCCCAGGAACTGCCTATGCAGCTAGTCCCAATGGCTGGATGGAGGCTAATATAGTTCTGAATTACTTTAAAAAACCATTCATACCTGCACTGGGACCCCACAGGCTAGTACTATTGGTATACGATGGGCACAGTACACATGTAAATATTTCAGTTATAGAACTAGCACATGCAAATGAGATAACAATACTCAAGCTCCCACCACATACAAGCCACCTGCTGCAACCTCTCGATCTATCCGTATTCAAATCTGTCAAGGATACTTGGGACCAGAAACCTGTAACCTGGCAAAGAAGCAATGTTGGCATGAAAATTCCCAAAAAAAAGTTAACTGATCGGTTGCACATGGAAAAATATAAGCCCTGAAATACTAAAAAAATGGGTTTCGAAAGGCAGGCATTCATCCGTTTAATCGTACTGTTATTCCTGATGACAAATACCACTCGGAAAGTTTGAAACGATGGAAGACATCCCAACAACAGGTTTTAATGACTAATCCAACAGTTGCAGCAGAACGAAATCCTTCATATTGATGAAGAGTATACAAATCATGAATCTGTAAACCTTCCTGGAGATGAAGTAGTTGAAGCCAATAACAGAAAAAAAAACAAATATTGTTGCAGAGAACCAAATCCGTTGCATTTCTGAGCCAGGACCCAGCATATCCCAATTAAGTTTTGAAGAGATTTTGTTGAATACCATGAAACAGACCAACGAAGTTATTCCTTCAGCTAAAAAGAAGAAAATGGTTGCTGGACGTGCGGAAATAATAACTTCAACGGAAGTATTAAACAGATTCGCAAAAGATAGAGAAGAAAATAAAAAAAGCTGGCAAAAAGCAGAGAAGTAAAAGGAAAAGTAAAAATAAAGAAATCTAAAATGGCAAAAAGATCAGACAGGAAAGTTTTAACACCTCAAGCTCAGATGAAGGAATGGCAGAAGTATTTAAAGAAGATGAAAAAGAGGAGATGGGAATTTCTGTTGGAAATTGAGTTATTGTAGAATATACCTCCAAAAAAAAGCACCAAACATTTTATTGGCCAGATTAAAAGCAGAAATAAAAACCAATGGACAGTTATATTCTTGAAATATAAAAAGAATAAAAGCTTCACTTGCCCAGAGGTAGAAGACACAGACTATATACTAGATGAAGACATCATTAGAGTTTTACCAGAACCGATTAAGGACAGGAGAGACAATTTTATATGCAAAGTAGATTTTGCTGGATTGAGTGTTTAGACCTTAACTAGTTTGTAACTTTCTTATATTTAACGATATTAAAATTTCCAAAAGATGAAATGGTGCATTTTTCGCCTTATTTTATGTGCTATACACTTGCCCCAAATCTTAATAAAGCTGCAAATGCTATCATCCGTTGCCACACTTGCCCCACTTTCATGGGGAAGTGTGACCCATGGACATTTTTTTTAAATATTGATAACTTTTTTGCCATGTGCTATAAAATTACGAAGCTTTCCTAATGTGTAGTTAGGTTCCTGAGGACTAGAGAAAAAATGCGAGATCGCAGCAATCGCCACAAACTTTTCAAATGCATTCCGTACATGAACTAGTGACAAACTAGGTCACACTTCGGCGGGTTTACCTTACTTTAAACAATATTGCGATTGCTAGTTGTGGTGCGTTAATTTCTTGGAGCAGTGTATATTGTCACTGGTAAATACCTTGGGGTTGCAAATTGAAAAATCAAGTGCAAACCCTTACAGATGTTAACTTTTGATTTGATACCTACTATATGTATGTTATATCATCGCACCTAGAATAAAATTATTTGTAAAAATTTTAATATACAGGCTGCTTAAGGTAGTTAACATGTATCGGACAAAACCAATTTTATGTTTATCTTTTCGTTCTAGGTATCCTTAGATTCATTTATTTTAATTAACAAATAAAAAATAAGGTTGTGCTAACACCTGAGCGAATTTGTATTAAGTTAGGGGATTCCTATCAGAGAACAATTATACCAAGCGTGATTTATGGCCAGCTATTTAACGAGAGTAAAAAATCTTACTATTTCGAGTGTCCATGTTACTGTACTGTTTACGTAAATGAGTGTTCACAAAATTGCGTCAGTACTGTAGTTACCTACTCATTCTTTGTTGATTGTTATGTGCATAATTGTATTTTCTATAATTTTAATCATAATTAGATACTTAAGTTCTACTTATTAATAGTGCATAGAAAGTGCATTAAATTAATATCAAATTACTTACGTATTATGCATAATCCCGATGCAGGATGCTTCGACCACCCTAGGCAGCAGTATGCTCTGTGTTTTGACCTACATACGTTGGGCCTGTAACAAATAATTTCTCATTAATATAAAACTTATAATAAATCATATAGATTGATGTTTTATTACAGACACACATCAACAACCTTCAAGACTGATGATTAATCAGAAATACAATATGTATTTTAAAGGATTGTTGTCAAGAAAAACGGAATGTTCAATTAAAGCTGGTTTATTGTTATTTAGTATTTTTCTGTAGACATAACCGGCAATTAATTACTTGCTAATGACGCATAAGTGCTGAAATAATGTGTAAAAATGTGAATTCAAAATTGTGTGAATTGAAATTGATATAATTATTTTTATTAAAATTGTTACTTCCATCGGTGTTAAAGAGTTATAAATTAAACCTTTTTAAATATAATTTTGTTTTTACTAAAACTAAAAATATAATTTCTACCATTATCGTGCCCTTCTTGCAGTGTAGGTTTTAATAAAGGGCAATAAATTATTTCTCAGTTAATTACAATGCAGATTTGCGTGACTTTGTTCAATGTACCCGCTCATTGGCAAGAATTTTAATTTGATGGAAGGTCATGAACGTGTAATTATTAGTGCCTGTTTGTACTTCCATAAAATTAATAAAAAAGCACGTTATTTTTTAATATGTGCACTTGTTTATAAATAACAAATATTATTGATAGGATCTATTAATTAAAATAATAGTGAGCTAGTCAGTTGTAATAATAATAACAATTTCTCTCAAACTGTTTTTTATAATTTGTGGTCAAGATACATAATATCTTTACAGTTAACTTATTCCATAAGACAAAGCTCCTTGCCGCAGTCAAAATGAAAAATCGAAATAATTTATAACTTTTATACACGCGTCAACTCCATATATCACTTCACTTCTTTTAATTGTTTTTGAAATAAAACATTACATACTATCTACAGAGAATCTCATTGTAACGCCGTATTAAAGATAATTGTTAAAATTGTGTACGGAACGGATAGTTTTATTGGAGACTTCAACGCTAGGTTAGACGGGTGAAACTTTAAAAATGCTTAAAATATAACAATATTTCAGTTTCTGAAGTGTTTCAAATTTTTTGACTAGATGCAACGTAATGTAATTCGTAATAGTCAAATATTGTTGGAGGAATTTCAAACCCAGAAGGGCTTAGTCCGAGTTTTCAACACATAAAAAAACCTATACCATTTGATGTTTCATGTCGTCGGCGCAGTAGGTTTTAAGCAGACTTGTTAAAGCTTTCATTGTCTGCCTTCGAAGCATCAGTCTTTTTGATACCTGATAGCCTGATTACACAGTTGAACCCCGCGGAGTTACGTATGGGGCCGTATGAGATCTGTTCACGCGACCTCATGAGATTAAAATTTAACCGTACATTAAAGTCATCAATTATAGTTTTTTCAACGCCTGAGAAATAAATGCAGGTCAATATATTCGTTGGAATTGCATCCACAATTACCCTCCGGGCCGATAAAGCAACATCGGAAACGCTTAAATGATGCAACTAAATTAATTTTGTTAAAAATGTGCGTAAGAAAGAACTCATTTACATGCACGTGCTTCGAGCATTTTCTCCACGGCTATTGCACGACAAACAGTATGTGCGTATTGTCAATACAATCAAGTGAAGCACAGGCATGAGCTCGTAAAGTTGCACTAAACAATCACGGTATTGTATTACAAACAATGAATTACGATTCTGAATTGATCATTACATCAATCACTACTGCCAATGTCGAATTCATTAACCTGATTTATTATTACGTGGGCGTGTGGGTCCTCCAAAATAAATTCGATTTGGAAATAAGGTCATGATAGCCTCAAATTCCATTGATAAATTTTTAATAGATTATGAGTGTAGCACTTGAGTACTTCAATCATCATCTATTCAAATTCGAATTATAATTGTCAAGACATTTTAACAAACGCAAGCTATAACTTTGTTGCAGACGGCTACGAATTCTTTTAAGGATTCCAGTATCTTATTTGATTGCAGTTATTAAATACTAAACTTGGCAATAATTGATAAAATAAGTAAATATTCCCTACTAACCAAACGCAGAAGAAACATAAAAGTTGTTTGTAATGTGTAGCAAAATACCTTCAGCATAAAGGCTGTTAACAAGTAATATTGTTAGCTGCTTAGGATATAAAAATATGTATAGGATTATCAGCCTGTTCTATTACGTGGCTTTTCAACGCTGGGTATTTATATTAAAGCTTAAAGACTTATGTAAAATAGACCATAAATTTCTATACGAAAAGTAGGGACTACAGCATTGAAACTAGAAATATTCCAATTTCGAATCCAGAAATTTTTTACTTTAAAATGTAATTTTCTATTTGCTTCTCAAACTTATAGATTAAAAGTAGAGATCTTCACATGAAAGTCTAATAACTGTAACTATTATTTTTAAAATACGTAGAAAAAAAATTATACATTTTTACTTTAAATTGGGAATTTCTACATTTAATTTTGTTTTAATATTTACAGTAAAATCAACAATAACGAAGACAAAAGGGCAATGAACACCAAAAGTATGGCAAGAACAGCAAAAGCAAATGCATGACAAAATATCTTACATGATTGGTTCAACATTTATCTGAAAGTTGAGGAGTCAAGCTTACAGAAACGTAACAAATTTCTAGAAAAATATAGAAATTTCTAATTTGTACTTGAAGAGTACCAATTGCTAATTACACCTTGAAGAGTACAAATTTCTAATTTTTATTGAAGAGCACACATTTCTAACTACTTCTTGAAAAGCATAAATCTTTGCTATTCAACTTTCATGTTACTGAGATATTTTAAAGCAGAAGCAATAGATTTCAAAGTAGATATTTTTCGTTCAAAATTAGATATTAGTAGGCAATAATATTTACTGCTTAACCTTTTCGATATAACCTAAAAATGCTTCAAAATAAAAACTTATACAGGGCGTCAATGAATACATGTTACAAATTTATAGGGTGTGTGGGGGATTCGAAATAGATCGACTTATAATAAGAAACTCACATCCGGAAACGCACCGTTTTCGAGCTACAGTAGTTATCTACCTGAATGTTCTTTAATCGGGTTGTATGGTTTTCCACATAGTATCACCGGTCATATTTACTTGACCATCTTACAAGAATTATTACAAAAATTGTTGGAAGAAGTACCATTGAGGATTCGTCAACAGATATGGCAGCAACAGCACAGTGCGCCAGCACACTTTCCGCTTGTCGCCCAAGAGTTGATCAGCCAAGCATTCAGTGACGGTGATGGATTGGCCGAGGGAGACACATGCCGTGGACGCCACATTCCCCAGACCTAACTCCCCTCGTTTGGTTTACGAGTCTGCAGAATGTCGTATTCTGGCTACAGCGCAAGAACGCCAAACAACGCCGTACATTTTTAAAAGAGAATACCAAAATATGCTTCGGAGGTGCTATACTTGCATAGAAGTTGGTGGTTTAGCAGTTGTAGTGGTTGACAAATGAATATAAATATTCTGAGCATCACTTCTAGTATTTGACTATTATGAGTATTACTGCTAAATCCAGTCTTAGCTCGAAAACGGTGCGTTTCCGGATATGAGTTTCTTATTAAAAGTCAGTCGATCTTGAATCCCCTACATACCCTGTGAATTTGTAACACGTATTCATTAACACCCTGTATATTGTAAACGAGCCAGCGGACAACTACATATGTATTTCTACTTTTAAAAACCAAAATTATATTTTAAAATAACAATTCTGATTTCTAAGTTTCACATTAATGCTATAGAGTAGGAATTCTTCTTCGCATGACTAGGATTGCTCCTATTTGTCTGCCTCTTGGTAGTATGAATTGATAATTTAATTTAAGAATTGCTAGTTACGAAAGTAGGTTTTTTCAAAAGCAGAAATTTCTAGTTTAAATAAATAAATATATAAAATGGCTGGTATTTTAGAAATAGAATTTCTGGTCTCAAGCTAGACATTGATAGTTACATAAGCCTTTTTTCTTAATCGAAAAATCAAGATAATATTGTAGAAGTACTGTTTTTCTAAACATTTCTAGTTACAAAAGCAGAATTCTAGTTTAAATGTGGTAATAAATTTCTAGTTAAGATGTATAAAACTCAAGAAAATATTTAAATTCTTATATAAACTACAAATATTTAGATAAAAGTTCTAAATTTATATTTTTGGAATGGAAATTTATAGATTATTAATTATATTCTAAATATTTAAGTCATCTTCAAATTGTCTACCCTGAAAATTATTTTTATTATAAAATATATTGGACTATGAAGCACTAATGAGCAATCCTGCATGAAAATTAGTATTTTCTAGTGCTAAAGTTTTTTGGATAGTATTACGAGAAATGTTGAGATTTCTACTTTTAGAAAGGGTTTCTCTATTTACAGCAGGATCCACATTTTGTATTTTATGTTATGGATTCTATGAAATCTTTAGGCGTTTTCCAGCGAGTAAATTTGATCTATGCGCATAACTACTGTATTGTATTTGAAGTAATCATAGAACATAAACATAAAGCAGCAATTGGAATTTTTTAGTATGTTATTGAACGTATGTACTTACATACTAGATGTTTTGTTTTGCATTTTTTAGCAACATAAAACAGTGTTTCTTGCTGGTGTTGTGAGTCATAAATTCTGAAATCCGTACTTTATAAACACTTTTAATAGGAGAGCTGAAGTTCTGATTATTTGTTGCAACATCATAAACGTTACGTAAACTAACACATGCAAGTAAATCTAGTAAAGCAAGTCAGATAATCATAGGTTAAGTAGGGTCATATGAATAAATTAGAGGCAGACCACCAAAGATAGCCATCGATGAACATTAACTGGAAGGATGCAGGAAAATGTTCAGCAAGATTAAGTACAAAATCAGTACCAGATAACATCAGATGAACAATTATTACCGCAGCTCAGCAATATATTTTTCTTTTAATTAAATTATAGTTTATGCTGTATTGTATCTACCTTCCAGCTATTTTATATAAGAGTCAATCAATTGTATCCCTGTTTGAAAAAATCTAAACTCGATAGTCAATTTGCATGCCCCGTGGTGTACTGACGAACGGTAATTTCACATAATAATTTCATTTATATAGAAACTAAATTCTCATAATGGATGGAGCTACGCTTTAACGAGCCTTGGGGGCGGAAGTAAGTATTTGCAAAATCAAACTGTAAATGCGCTCGAAGGCGGCTGTAATTTGAAGTTATTAGACTCTTTATCGTATTAAGTCGTTATTATAGAAATGTCAATCACAACTAACAAGGGTCACACCTGGAGCAAGGACACGAGTTAAATCGGGACACTTCTTAACAATAAAGTATCATCTTACCGAAATTGGATTCCATCGGTTAAGCTTAACGTTTTACATCTGAATTTACGTCAACACTTTAATCTCGAGATTTAAACGAAAGTATAAAGTATAAAGAGGAGCATAAAGAAGATTTCAATGGGAGGGCTTTCACGATTAAGTACTAAATTTATTTTGACTTGGAACACGAGCCTAACGTGGTGATTAGCTATAGTAGACACTTAATATGTCTTTTAAGCCACCCCGCATTTATTTTCGCAAAGCACAGAAATTAGTACTAAATAGTTATTTAAATATATAAGTTCTTTTATATGGCGTCGAGTCATGGACGCTAACACAAGCAACAAGTAAAAAGTTAGAAAGTTTCGAAATGTGGCTATATCGCAGAATGCTCAGAATTTCGTGGGTAGAAAGAATCAGGAATGAAACAGTCTTGCAAAGACTGAACAAAGATCTGGAATTACTTAAAACTATCAAACGTCGCAAACTAGAATATTTGGGTCACATATTGCGAAATGAAAAATATTACTTACCTCAGTTGATCATACAAGGTAAAATACAAGGGAAGCGAAGCGTGGGTAGGAGACGTACATCCTGGCTGAGGAATTTAAGGCAATGGTATGGCAAAAGTACGAATTCATTATTCCGAGCAGCAGTATCTAAGGTACAAGTAACCATGATGATAGCCAACCTTCGATAGAAGACGGCACAAGAAGAAGAAGAAGTTATTTAAATAAATAAAATTAATAGTTGTTTTTCTGCAAGATGATTATATAAAAATACGAAAAAGCATATTCATTTAATTAATTAATTAATTAAATTTCCGGAGATTGAGAAACTAAATATACGAACCTCAACTTCAGATGGCTTATAGATTTTCAGAGATGATTAGTAGCATTTCATAAATTTCCTGTTTTAATTAATGAGTCACATAAACAGATACTCACGTTGTAAAGCATATTAAAATGAATTAAGACCAAAGAGTGCGGACATCCTACACAAATATTTTTTTTTTCAAACGTCAGTAAATCTGTCATTTTTCGACTGTGTAGGCGACCGTAAAGTTTCATTTTTCCTCCGCCGGAGCTTTAGTTTTCACTTTCCCGCCAGCGGAGGGAAAAGTGTTATCATAGCAACATAGATAGAAACAAGAAAAC
>JABXWE010036327.1:0-30348 GCA_014611495.1 Limonius californicus
ACTGCTGCAGTAAAGCATCTTTTTTCCAAAGAACGCGTACTATACGGTGTCAGTCAATCGTTCAAAACATTTTTTTGCCACACAATAATTTTATTAAAAAACTTAATGACCAAAAATTAATCAAGATTATTTTCTTGGTCAATAAAAAGAAAATTTTATTATAAAACTAAGTGTAAGATTAACATATTAATAATGCAATTGACTAAAATTAAATGGCAGCAACTGCCTCAAATAATAAAATAAATCATACGTACATGAAAAAATTCATAAACATATTACTTTAATTTGTTAATTGTTTCTTGCATTATGTCTTTGGCATTCGTATAAATTAATAAGTGAAAACAATATTAATTATTTCAATAGGTTTGATTAGTTTTTCCTTTTTATTTAATTGGCAAGAGGGAAGAAAAGCAATTAATAAACAATAATCAATTAAAAAATATATATTAGTATTTTGGCGAAGAATCAAGATCATTTAAGCCAATCACACTTGTTAGATTATAAACAAACCAGTTAAGAAGATGAGAAAATTCCTGCTATCCTTTTCAGGACTGTCCGCAATAGATACTTCAGTTATAAGTTTCACTTTTCTTGGATTTGTTTGAAGCTTGTGTTCCAAATAAAGGTACATTTTCTAAGTTTGTACTGTATACTGAAGTACAATTTGGACCAAAATACTTACTCTGCCCCACAACTATTAAATATTTTGATAATAAAAACACTAAGTATTCTGCTAAATCAATATGAGGCGTTCAAAATTTACCAGGGGACTTTTCGAATACTTAACCTTCATTGGTTCACATTTTCAACAAACCAGTTCTTACTTCCTGTGTTTAAACTACCATGCTATAACATCTGAATTACAGCTAGATATTTATAAGATTTAGTACTACACGTAAAATTTCAAAGCGTTATTTTTGAACCAATTGGTCTTATTCAAATATTTTAAAGAGCCTCTCATTAAAGCCAATGACTTTTGTAGAAGTCTAACGCTCAGCACCCTAGCAGCAAAACTCGACTGATAAGGGAACATAATAAATTCTTTTTTTCACTACTAGTAATATGGCGTAGCATTTTGACACATAGTAGAATGCTGTGAAATTCAATTTCTCTACCTTGGCGCAGTGACAGGTAAATAATTTTTCATTATTAACCACTGGTGTATAATGAACAAATTTATATTTTTTGAGTATCCTGTGACAATTTCAAAGAGAATTTTGTTATAGCACGATCAAGTATTATGGGGAAATTCTATTTAATGGTATTTTATGCATTGAAATCGTTGTTTAAAACAATTAATTTAATTTTAAAATCTTTGATATATTTGAATATACGTTTTTCGCGTCGTAACAAATGAGAAGTGTGTCAATATAAATTTCGCCGATGGCAGAAGAACGCAACGTTAAAAAGAGAAAATTGTTAATAATTTCAGTATTTTAGATGAAACGAGTGCTTAAACACCAATTTTTGAATGCTATGTATGCTTTCATATAAAGATCTTTCGATTTTTCAGGCAGTAGCTTATCTGTTACCTGATCTGCAATTTCCCGCATTTCGGGCGGTGTACAGTTTATAGCTTCGCTCGTCATTTTAACAAAGCAGCCACAAAAAACTTACTAAAAGACTCAAAAAAAGTATAATAAACTTTAATGTCAAACTTTATTAACCATTTTCAAACAACTGTCATACCAACAAAACAAAAAACTGCCATTTGTTTTATAATTTGAAATAAATACAGGTTTAAGTTAAAATAGTCATTAAATTGACAATTATAAGAGTTTATGTTACTAGTAGTGAAAAAAAAAGTATACATATACACCTCGGTAGAAAAGTCTTATAGCCCTCGGGCCTTACATCCCTCGGCGCTACGCGCCTCGGGATCTAAACTTAGCGCTCGGGCTATAATAGTAGACTTTTCTACCTTGGTGTATAATATACTATTACTGAAGTACAGGTTCCCCATATTAGACAACCCACTTTGATATTCGATTCAAATCTAAGCAAAGTATGTGTTTATTTTTTTCTTTAGTAGGTTACAATAAGTGGTATTTGGGATTACATTTTATCTAGTAGGCGTCTGTCTAACAGCAGATAATCAATTGTTACTATCGTAAATTCGTGGCAGTGTCACAAACGATAATTTCTTAAACAGAGTTTTAAAATTTTTGATAAATTTTGAATTATTCAGTGCAACAATGTGTGTTTTGCGTGGAGATCTTCATTAGAGCTGGTTTAGTAGAAGAAGTTCGGCGAGCATTTCGACGGCAGTTTGATAACAATAATGGGGGTAATGATTAAAAACCTGGACTTAGAAGAACGGTTCGTACGCCTGCAAATATTGTGTGAGCGGCTTTCACAAGTCCTAAGAGGTCTGCCAATCGGTATTCACTTGCTCTAGGAATATCTAAGGGATGTTTTCACAGAATCCTTCATAATGATTTAAAATTTCATCTTTACAAATACCAAATGGCACAGCACCTTAGCAATCGAGGTAAGGAAGCAAGATTAACATTTTGTCAAGAATTTTTAAATCGGCATCGAGGACAAATTTTCATTTGGATGGCGTTGTTAACAAGCAGAATTTTAGATATTGGGAAGCTGAAAATCCTCGCCAATTGTTTAAAAAATCTCCATAGTCCAAAAGTCGTTGTTTGGTTTGTTTAGGATCATTTAGTATCATTGGTCCTTATTTTTTGAGGATGAAAATGGTAACAGTCAATTCCGAGCACTACATAAACATGTCGCAAACGTTTCTCATCCCATAACTGACTAGACCGAGATTATTAAATGGCACGGTACCCGATTCTTTTCTGCTGGGGTATTTGAAAGAAAAGATTTTTGCAAGTCGCCCTGCGACAATTGAAGAGCTAAAAGACCGCATTCGAGAATAAATCACAGAATAGATGGAAATTTGCTTCGCCGGGTGATACACCAGTTTGCATTTAGAATTGAAAGTTGTATTCAAGTTGCAAGCATTTAGAAGACACGATTTTTAAAAGTTGAATAAATGTTTAAGTCCGTAATAAATACCATAGAATTAGCTGTATATTAGTGAAATAAAAGATTTTTTTGGTCGACTTAGAATAATTTTATCCGAAAAATAAAGTGGGCAGTTTAACATGGCGAACCCTGTATAAGTATGTGCAGTTTGGTCAAATATTATTTTTATATAATTGTTCGAAAATTGTTTATTGCTACGGACTGGGCAAGCTAAGGTGGTCTAGGGTCTACCTTGACTCATCTCTAACATCACTGCTTCTGCAGCTCACAATACTACTTAGAACACTATATGTGCCTACATAGAGTGACCAGAAGTTCTTATTTTTGTTCAATGCCCAATATCCCCAAGATGTATTTTGGGAACCATTGTCTGTCTCGATTTTCAGATGTTCGTAATTTTTAGGTATCGTATATACAATAATTCGCATAAAATGTTGATATTTCTTACAAGTCGTTGGAGAAACTACATTTTCTTGTTGCTACTTATCTATTTCTGTCTCCATCTATTATGTGAAGCACTACGATCGAATTTGGTTACAAAAATCAATGACTGCTACTCACAAGTGCGTGTGCAGCCTCTTTGGTACTATGTAGATCTTAATAAACAATATTTAATAATATATTAAAAATTGATATTATACCCCTAAAGTATAGACAATTAACAGGCCAAACAGAAAGTGTACTTTCGATGACGAATATGCAGAAGACTGAATAAAACTTCTTTGGCATAGTTGGAAAAATGACTTTAAATTTTACTAAATTTACATTTTTTAACTGGGCGAATTTTAAATGTTTTTTTTATAGATAATCAGAATAAGATAAATTTCTGACATTGTGATCTATTTTGTAAATATTGGAAAATATATGTAACCGAAAGAATTTGTTTTCGTTATGTCCCAAGACCATATCTTCTCTGGTTTTACCGATATGGTCACCCTAATAATATACAACTACTCAGTAACTAAATGTCTGTGTAAGAATATGAACAGTGCTTTTACTTCTTAGAAATAAAACAAACAATATCGGTTTTGTTGTAAATTTTTATGAAGAGGGGATATATATATATATATATATATATACGTTTATTATAAATAAAATTCCTCTTTAACTCCCTTTCTCTTGCCTTTCCCTCCCTGTCGCATAACACGGATTTCTGATGCATTGTAATACAAATAAATTCAGTATTACTTCCTTCAAGGACGTAAATTAACCGCAATTTAAAAATGTTATTATATCATATTTGTATCTATAATAATGTTAACTATTTTCTTTATAATTAAGTTGTTGTACTTTCTATGATTTTCACATGTTTAATAGGCTTTCCAGTTATGATTGTACAAATTAGGTGTGTGTATTTGCAGTCGCATTTAAACAAATTTCAGATAATGAGTTTAATATCGCTTTCCACTGTAGACGCAAGATTTCATAATGGAATCTTTGATTTTTTCATAATAATAAATTATTTTTTGTTGACTACAGCAATAACCCAACATTTACTATAAAATTATGAAACTACGGTTTACAGATTTACACGATCAGAATTTTGTACCATTAACGACATCATTGGTTGTTGCAAAATATTACCATTGTTGAATATTATTGATACTTTGTTTAAATTTTAATTTATCCTTCAACTGTTATAAAAATACAAGGGTTTACGCCTTCCTAGCGATAAAATAAACGCTTATTTTGTAAGCAATTGATTAGAATCAAAAAGTATAATTGCCTTTTGCTAGAATAGAAAAAGATATAATATAATATTATAGCAATCAGATGAGAAAGGAGAAAGACGTCGTTTAAAAGTTGAACATTATGAAGTAAAAAAGAAATTATAATAAGTACATCTCCAGTTACGTTACCAAACTTCTGAAGAAACATCCATTACTACCTTTTTAAAATTATATTTTCATTATAATTTCAAGGATCATAATTTTTAGAGTTTGGAAGATTTGTTAAATAACTGTATGTTCTAAATAATAAATAGAAGGTACCAGAAGTACATCTACCCCAATTTATATAATCACTTCATACTAATCTGTTTTTCAGATATTTGTAGATTTGGTTGCATAAGTACTTTACTGATTCACTTAGTAAATTAATACTGATTTTAATTTATATGCAATCCTTCTCAGTGGCGATGGCTTTTTCAGAAAATTCAGATTTTGCTCAATCATTTACATTTTCTGTAATGATTATAGGTTTTAAGTACCTAATGTTTTAGCTCTCAGATTTTTTTAATAGCACCTTATATTTTATAATAGTTTAGAATTAATTATTATGTTATATTAACACCGACTGTTACATAAGCTTATTGCAATTTTGGAAGACTTAATTAATTATTTAGAATTGAAAAATTCCTTAAAACTTTCAACTTGCATTAGTTTCAAAACATATTTTCTATTATATCCAACTATTTCTACACTGCGTTTATAAAGTCGCCCCCCCCTTTCCCTCTTGTTCGTGATTAACTTTAGTTTTATACATTATTATAGAATTGACAAAAAAAAAACGAAACAATGGCTTAAACTACTATATAAAAACTGTTGTTGCCCAGCACTGCAATGGCCTCAAGATTATTTAGATAATACCTACTTGGCTTAAACGTTCTGTTTATTCTATACATGAGAAACTGCAGCTCATTTTTAATAGAATAGATTCAAATACAATTATTGTTAAAAACAAAACTAATTTTCAAAAAATCAGACCGCCTATAAAAAATTGATTTTGAACTCTTCGCTCATTGCAGTATTTGTAGAATTCATTGTTCATTTCTTTTTATTTTATATTTGACCTGCTCGAATTGTAATTTAATTGCATAAACGGGACGATATGATCTTTCCATTGAGCAGTTAGAAATTTTTGGTGATATGGCGGGCGTCGAGACGTCATGCTTAAAAGGAAAAATGAGGATCTGTTTTAATGAAAATATGTTGTGGAATTATAAAATGCTTATTAAATATTTCATTCCAACGAGTAAATTAGATCAAACTTAAAATTATAAATAAACTAAGCAACTTACCAAAAGCAAGAAGTTGCAAAACGCCAAAAGCGCCTTGCTACCGGTTAACGACAATGCTTTCATTGTTAATTCACTAACCTAAATATATTTTATTAAACCATCCGTAAACGTAATATTAAGTAGAAACTTCATTTAAATACGAATTTTTATTTATCGGCCAATTTTGATTTTGCATCTTCACACCGTACATCTTCCCGAGTAACTCGGAAATAGGGCTAAATGAGTTCCCACTAATTAATAAGTGGGTCCTCGATGTTCTTCTCTTGCACTTGCAAGCACCAACATTTGCTGTGTTATCAAAATACCTAACAAAAGCGGACTGAATTGAACAGACAGGAAGGAAATAACAATTAACCAACCATGAAGAAGTGGGGTTTGACGTGCTCCATGCGTGGCAAAGGCATTGTGAATGTTGATGATAATGATGTATGGATGGAAAGTGGGTATATATGCCTACACTGTAAAAATGATCTGGTTATTGCTCCCATGTTGCTGCAAAACAGCAAAAATTTGAAAGTGTAACTACCCGTAATTGCAGATGCTCGTTATCAGCCCACGAAAACAACTTCCTATTGCGCTTTAAATCGTAATTCTGCTGAAGAAATGGAATCTTATTTAAAGATCTTTTTTTGCAGCATACAGTTTATTAGTTTGTACATTTTAATAGCGTTGTCTTCAATAACGTATGTAAGAAATGTATTAAGATAGCAACTGCTAGTTCTGTAGAATAAAAAAAAGCAAGTTGAACAATATTTTCAGAGGAAAACGTAAAAAGTGCTTAATTATATTATGTTGTAATTAACCTTCTTGCTTATTCAGACATTATAAATATAAAAAAAATCGGAAACGGAAAATGGGTGAATTAACTGCAAGTGGCTGCTAGTGTTAAATTTTATGGATGTTAAACGAAAAATTCCATTTCCTTTCCTAATTTAATTGTTTAATTAAAAGTAACGAAGGTTAAAGGAATCGACAAATAATAGTATGATATAAGTAATCTTTCCTTCTAAATATTGTTTTGATTGAAAATAATAAAATAGTGAAACTTCCTTGTTAACAAGCATAGAAGCGAATATTTACTAGTAAAATTTTCGAGGTCATGCATAATATGCATTATTAATAAAATTTTAAGTTAGGCATTCTCTCTGCTGACCCATTTCCTTGGATTCTTTCGTTTCTGCACTAGTGGAAGCAGCATTCAAATTATTGTTCAGTAGCTGATGATTTCGCCATTTTGTACTGTTATTCTTTTAAAACTAGATTAACAATGGAACTACATATAACTAGGTGCACCAGTGGGCTACGCTGCATGTTTTAATAGTTAGTTTGATAGTTTCTTGAAAAAAGGTCATAACAAGCCGTGTACCTGCAAGAACCATATTTACCTATTGTACAAGAGGGCTTTTACAAATAAGATACAGAAGATAAGAAATTAGAAGTTATCAGAGTTTGGTCTTGCTTTTTAAGGCATAAATACGAATGTGTATTTTATAATCTTTAGAAGCAAGAGTTTGAGTATTTTAAAAGTAAGTTACTTTATATCTACACCACATGAGGAATATCATCACTCGTGGGCTCTATGGTTTTTGTTTTGGGCAAATGAGAATGTAAATAAAGAAAAACAAATCGTATCTATAACATTTACAGAAAACAAAGTGCATTAAAGAACACCAACAATAATCAAAATTTGAAATTGGCTAAAAAGCAGTTGCCTTTTATATTTCGGGATTAGAGAACAAAACCAAATATTTATCATTGAAAATGGTTCTTTTGTTTTTCAAAATATTCTCCATGAAGATCAATACACTTTCGCATGCGTGTGAACCAATTTTCGAAGCACTTTTTCCACTCCGACTGAGGTATCTCCAAAACATGCATTTTGAACGCATCAACCGCTTCTTTAGGTGTCGAATAACGTTGACCTCGCAATTTATTTTTGATGTTCGGGAATAAAAAGAAGTCATTGGGTGCCAAATCAGGACTTCACAGCGGATGACTCATCAAATCGACGTTTTGAGTGCTTAAAAAGTCACTTGTTCGAGCCGATGTGTGAGAGCTCGCATTGTCGTGGTGGAGAATGATCCGTCTTCGGCGGTTGGTTTTTCTTATTTCTCCGAAGACTTGTGTACAACTCACTCCATGCTTTTCAGATGACCCCACACGTTAAAGTCTACTGGATTTAGATCGGGCCATATTGGAGGCCAAGTGTTAGGTCTTCCTACCTCATTCCTATCAACGTTGCTCAAACAAATTATTTAAATGTTGCTTAACTCTTCTGTCAAAGTGAGGAGGGGTACTATCGTGTAAAAAATACACGATTTGTTTGTGCCCTAAGGGTACATCTTCTAAGTGTCCAAGCAAATTATTTAGATTTACGAGGATTGTTCGATAACTACGTGGCCTAACACATAGATGGCGCGAAGTCGGAGAAATCTTCTTTACCATTCTGTAGAACTATCCTTTATTAGATTAAATATAACAGTACAGAGCGATCTGTCAATTAGTCTGTTTTTGACAGTACGCCAAAGTGATTGATTGATTTGAAAGAGCGAGATCTAGGACGCGGTTTTCCAAGCATCTCTAAGCACTGCAGCCATCATTGGCTTATTGTACACTAAGAATTTTGCTTATCTGGGGTAATTCCACCTCCAGTAGTGATTTTTAACGTGTCACACATCGCAGTGGCACGGGACCTATGGCTTTACTTCTTATCCGACAGAAGGCGCATTTTCAGATTTTTCCCCGCTAGAAAAATTTCGCCGATCTCTGCCAGGTTCGATCCCGCGTCTCTCGGATCTAAAGGCAAATGCGCTAACCACTAGAGCACCGAGGCCGGCACGCCAAAGTGAACGTCTCGTGTGATTTTGTAAACAATGGAAAAAACTGAGTTGAGAGCAGTGATAAAGTACTTTCATTTGAACGGCTTAACACCAATCGAAATTAAAGCAGAGCTGGATTCAACACTATTGGAATCCGTTCCTTCGTTTTCAATGGTTAAAAACTGGGTTGCCGAATTTAAGCGTGGTCGTGTGAGCACAAATGATGAACTCCGTGGTGGACGTCCAAAAACTGCTACTGCCCCGGATATGATTGAAGAAGTCCACCGTATCGTATTGGATGACCGTCGAGTAAAAGTGCGCGAGATAGCAGCCATAGTGGGTATCTCAAATGACAGTGTGCACAGAATTTTAACTGAAGAATTGGAAATGAAAAAATACTCGGCGCGTTGGGTGCCGCGGTTGCTCACGCCGGAGCAAAAACTGAATCATTTGAGTGTTTCTCGCGACCTTTTGGCACGTTTTCGCCACAATCCGAAGGATGTTTTGGGCCGTTTTATAACCGTCGATGAAACCTGGGTCCACCATTATACTCCCGAAACCAAAGAATAATCCAAACAATGAACACACAAAGGTTCTCCGCCACCAAAGAAGGCAAAAACGGTTTTGTCAGCAGGAAAGGTTATGGAAACCGTATTTTGGAATTCTCATGGAATTATCTTGGTCGACTACTTAGAAAAGGGGAAAACAATAAATGGCGAATATTATGCAAATTTGTTGCAACAACTTAGCGACAAAATCAAAGAGAAACGGCCTCATTTGGTAAAGAAGAAAGTGCTTTTGCATCAAGATAACGCACCTGCCCACAAGTCTGCGATTGCAATGACCAAAATTCATGAATTGGTATTTGAATTAGTGCCCCATTCGCCCTATTCCACAGATTGGCTCCCAGCAATTATCATGTTTCCAAACCTGAAAAAATGGCTCGGCGGTAAGAGATTTTCGTCTAATTCCGAGGTAATCGCTGCTGTAAATAGCTATTTTGAGGACTTGGATTCATCGATATACAATGAAGGCATTGCTAATTTGGAATATCGTGGGAACAAGTGTGTTGAGCGAGCAGGAGACTATGTATATTGAAAAATAAAATGTATTTGTCGAAAAAATCTTGCGTTTTCTTTGTTAGGCCACTTAGTTATCGAACCATCCTCGTAAGTACCGTTTCCCATTTATCTACAATTAATATCGGTACCACAGCATGTTGAAATAATTAGAATACCTACTATAAAAATTGTTTACCGATTTGGCAAAAAGGAAGGGCAAATAAGTCTGTCACTCAAAATTCCAACCCATTCATTAACAGAAAGGTGAACTTGATGTCTAATTTGTATTACAGCGTAAGGGTTCATCACCCCATTCAAGGGTATTACGGAAATGTATTAGCCCGTTCTTCGTAAATCCAGTTTCATCGGTACTAAAAATATTAGCTAAAAAGCTGGGAGATTTTTTTGTAAATCACAGTAGGTACTCCTCTCTAAAAACTACCCTTATGAGTCGTGAATGATTTTATTCTATCAGTATCACCATTACATTGCACACACAACAGAAATACCCTTTTAACGCCATATTTATTAAATAAAATTACATTTTTGAGATTTCTTGACAAGTGCACTAAAACTTTTCAGTTCATATATCTGGAAAACGGTTGGCAATGTCGATTTGAAACAAGAATATCTTTTTTACCTAGAATTATCCAATTTTTCGAATATTAAACTAATATTTAAAAATCACTGAAAATAAAAAAGTTATCATGAAAACCACCCCCATTCCGAAACTAACTTATGAATCGTATAGCAATTTCATTCAAACACCGTCTAAATCTACGTAAGATTTAACATACGCGTGTAAAGTTTCAATAAAATTTTCATATTAGCTGTGGTAAAATGAAAACCATATTTGTTATTTACCCTTTAAAGGGCCGTAGCTCCATTAAAACGCATTTTCCAGACTATGTAAGTATAAGTTTGTTATGATATTGTTTTACGCTCTGTATATAATAAATTTCGTTGTAGTTAAATATGTTAATACGGCGATTTCTCTGTTAAAGAACCATTTGAATACACAAGAATGCGTAGCTTTTCTTTTGCAACATTGCCCTACGGACACCAATTTAAAACAGAACAGATTAACAATGGAGTGAAATCTAATGCGTAACTACTGGCAATATTTGGCACGCGGTCCATTTTAATTTTACAATGGCACCGACCATTGTTAAAGTGAAAATATCCATGTAACCGTTCTTGTAGATGATATTGTTTACAAAATTCGCATCTTGTAAATCTTCTCTTAGACCTCAGATCTTTGCTCTTGTAAGTAGGCTCCTACACTTTCTCTTGAAAAATATTTAATTAAATTCATTAAAAACGGCGACTATACCGCAAGAACTGGAATGATCTTATGATAACCTGGTTGAGTTTATAAAAGTAGGAAATCCACATGTAAATTTTGTGCTGGTTTGATAATGAGGATTGCTCGTGTAAGCCGAAGGAGCGTTCATGAGCATAACCAGCGTAATACGTGTGTATGTATTACATGGTATTCAAACAATGAGCTACTTTACCAATTTCTCTTAGTTATAAAAATTTGTAGTAAAGAAAGATATTAGGACACCATTTTCAAAAAAATAAAAAAGAACACTGTTGTCGCCCGGGTGCGGTGCACCCCTTACACCACCGACTTGGCGGGCCCGTGAGCTTTCGTCAAATTTTAAGATCATTATAATTTGTTAAATAAATTCCGCATTTTCAAAATATACATATTGGTGAACGATATTTTAATTTAAGAGGGTTTCTGCATATAAGTACGATTACAATAAAATACAGACTGTATAATATTTTAATTTTAGCAAGTACTGTCGAGATGCGTACTTTTTTGCTTTATATATTTGATATGAACCTCACATCGATCATATAGCGTGTAGGATTACTCTTGTTATCTGACTACTAGTTTCGTGTTTATTACGTACTATGGGTATGGTGTTAGTTAGCGTTAATGAAGTATTGGTTTCAATGAAAGTAAAAGTTTTGTTACATTACATTTCATGTATATATTATTCTTATAAAATAATTTAATAACGTTATTGCAACTGAAAGTAAAAGTGTAACGCACTGCAGGAAGCAAGAATATTTGAAAGAGAAATTTCTAACATTTTTTCAAAATTGCATGAATAATATTACAGCGTTAAATAACTACGAAAATTCTCCAGTATTTATTTTTTACTTACACGCTATATGTATACCAGTGGCGGCTTGTACTAAAGGGCACAAGGGCACGTGCCCACCCAACCACCAAGATAAACACAAAAAGAAATTCGCATGTAATTCAGTGCATTATTTTAATTTCATTATTTTAACGATGGTATCAAATTTTCTTTCCGCACCACAAGCGCGGCTAACAGCCTCAAAACTATTTTCTGGGGAACGCTCTGATTTGTACCTATGTAGAGGCGATTCGGTTGCCTATCGGTTTTCTTCGCTATACGCGATATACCTGGCAAATTGGGCGCCGAGCGAAGCGTTCCCTATTTGCCGTCAACGTTTGAATTTGGACTTTGGAGCGCTGTTTTCGCGCAATCGCGCGTTTGAATTCAAAGACGAAAGTGACGTTTTTTCAATGATGGAAGTTAATTGTGTGCAAAAAGATCGACTGAACGCATTGGCGGTCCTATCAATAGAAAAGAAGTTCGTCCAGTCTATCCCGGATTTTGACAACAAAGTCATAGACGTCTTTTCCAGCATGAAAAATAGGAGAATGGATTTTATGTACAAAAAATAGGGTAAGTTTTTTCTTGTGGCCACCTTCTTTCTTAACTCACGAACCGCCACTGATGTATACATACATGCATACATGCACAATCAAATTGCTTTTTGCTGTTGTAGTGTCAGAACTAAGAATGTATTTTCTAGAAATTAGCACTATCTTTTGGATATCGTGGGGCCAACATGGGTTGTAATGTAAAAAATTGCTTATATAACCTAAATCAAAAAAGAAACCACAAATCTGTCGACTAGTATAATATGAAATTTAATTATTTTATGAGTTGGGTAAATTATGATTATGAGTTGGGTAAATTATGATTATAAGGTCATTTTTTCGGCGAAAGTGAGTAGCTAAGTAGTATTGTGTTTTTTTAAATTTGACTTTTAAGTAGGCGCTAAAAAGTCCATTGTAAACGTACCACACATTAACTTTTCAATCTAACCTCACTTTTTGCGTTTATGGTTGTTCACTTGGATTTCTTAGCTTGTTGTGGATTTTTAGCCTGCAGTTGGAAAAATCGGTCTTTTCCAAAACTAAATTGTGTATCCTTATAGTGAAATACGTAAGTACAGTACCCTTCTGTTTTAACAATTTTAACCAAATAAGATTCTTTCTTTGCAGTACATTAATTTCACTGTCTGTAATCTTTACCTGTCGGTTGTTTGTGTTTGGTAATGTAAGCTCTTCAAATAAAATGGTTTTGCTACAGGAACATAAAATTTTCTCAACAAGTTTAATTGTCAGTTAGCATCTGCCACACAATATTAAAGAAAGATATGCACTTGTATCCCTACAGTTTGTAGTCTATACAACAATTACACGAAGCTGATTATCCTCAGCGTATCGAATATTGTCAGTGGTTCCTAAATATCCTCAATGACTACTTATTGGAGAAAACTGTTTTCATGGACGAGGCCTGATTTTATTTAGATGTACACAGTAATTCGCAAAATATGCGTTTATGGAATTCGGGAGAAGCCTAATTTTATGGCAGAGACACCTCTTCATTTAAAAACCATATTTTTTTGAAGGTATTTGTTGAAATATCAGCGAAGATTTGTTTTCAGGCACATTGACTGCAAGAAGGTATCAAGAAGAAATTTTACGGCCCTTTCTCGAAGAGCTTGATGACGATGCACTCAGATTTGGTTTTTTACAACAAGAACGGGCCACTGCGCACACAACACATGATACCTTAAATATTATATGAAAAATTTTTGACAGACGGTTTATTAGTCGAAATATGCTTAGTTTCATGCACCACCCACTAAAAATAAAGCTACGTGTTTGAAATTTTTCTAAAATAATGTTTCATTATAGCGTATGAAATGATCACAATTTCCATTAAAAAATCAAGTGGTTGTGCTGTTCGTCTACTGTCTCTCATTAATTTGTTGTTGTTTGTGGGCAAATGACGGCCGTAGGAAGGTACGTCGATATCGAGGAGAAAGACGAAATGTAGAGTTTTTAAAAGGCGCCATACAGCTTTAACACCTGGAGTTATGGTTTGGCGTGCGATTTGTTTCGGTAGAAGATCACCTCTAGTGTTCGTTCCAGGCACTTTAAAGGCTCATCGCTATATTGATAATGTCCTCGAACCGGTGTTAGTACCATTCATGCAGACGTTGCCAAACGGTATTTCCCAACAGGATAACGCATGTCCACACACACACACACACACACACACACACACTGCAAACATTACCAGCACGTACCTCCAACAAGTACAATTGCAAATGTTGCCCTGGCCTGCACGATCACCGGCGACTTATCGCCGATCGAACATCTTTGGGAAATGACCGGCGACTAAGATTATTGCCAAGAGCTCCTAACAACTTAGACGAGCTGAGACACTCTTTTATGAAAACCTGATCATTTTATACGCAATAAAGAAACATTATTTTAGCAAAGTTTCAAACCCGTAGTTTTATTTTTAATGGGTGGTTCATTTCATACGAAACGAAGTGTACATCAATACCATGTCCTGACGGGTCCCGCGAGCTTGCGGCATGCGATTTTTTTCTATAACCATATTTAAAAGTCCATTTTCCAGCAGCCAATATATGACCTGAATGAATTGCAACACAGAAAGTATTAATTAAACTAATAGTCATCCGTATATGTTAATATATTATGTCAGCAATGGGCTTATACGAAGAGTTCTAGCGTGCCTGTGTGCAGGCGGTGAATATTTCGATCATTTGTTATAAATTCTTTGTTTCTTGCAATTAATTACAATTAAGTTGATATAATTTGATGGAAGTTTATTGTTTATTAAAGCTAGTTTTGCGTGTTTGTATTTGAACGCTTTTTCCTTAAATCTGTTCATAAAAGTAGGGTTAGGTACGTTTTGTGATATGTTCATAAATAACCTTTCAACGCCTACTTTGACGTCTAATTTAAAGAAACCATACCAACATAAGTATATTGTTCGTAATTTTTATAGTAACTTTAAATTTATTATGTTTGCGCAGTATCCACTGTATTTTTTTTTCTGTTAGTTGTATTTTTTTATATTTAAAATAATGGAAGAAAACGTGGAAAAACTTAAATTATCAAAAAGTGTATTGAATATTACTGGTACGAAACCAAACCTTCAAAGTGGGCAGTTACTAGTTTCGTCAGGAATACCATCGTTAGACGAACTTTTAGGTAGTAATTTTGAGGTTATGTTCATTATTTACTCTATTTTAAAAATCATTTTGTGATTTTTAGGAGGAGGCATACCTGTGGGAACAGTTGTATTATTAGGTATGATTTTATCAATATAATACAGTTATTAGTATATACTATTTTTTTTTAGAGGAGGATCGGTATGGAGTTTATTCTAAAATTGTACTTAAATACTTCTTGGCCGAAGGAATTGTTAACAAACATTCGACATTTATTGCTAGCCAGGATACATCTACAGATAATATAGTATGTTTACTGTTAATATTACATTCAGCTATTTAATTCACTTTGATTTCTAGATGCAAGAATTACCTTCCGTTACTAGCACTGATCCCGAACCAAATTTAAAGAAATCCATTGCGGACGAGAAATTGAAAATAGCTTTTAGATATCAGAACCTGCCAACAGCCGAACTCCAAAGACCGTTAGATTTTGGCCATTTTTATGATCTAACAAGAACTATGCCCCGCGAAAGTATTGATGAAGCAGATATTGTGCATTGGAAACAGTCAGAAGATATGAATGGTTAATTTTAAAGTGCTAAATATATAATTTGTATTATTCGGAGATCTAATTTATTACAGTCCCTGATATCTTCTCAAACTCATCGTACCACCATTTACTAAAGGATATTAAGGACAAAATTAAAAGTGGCAAATTTGGTGTGAATGCTAAACCTGAAAAACGTTCAGTCCTGCGAATAGGAGTTCATGCACTGGGATCTCCTAGGTGGAGTCTAAATGATACACCAGGCTATGCACTTAAACAGGATAGAGATCTGGATATGTTTGTTTTTTGTTTGAGAGCTCTCGTACGTTCTGCATTTGCAGTTGCAGTGGTTACTCTTCCATCACATTTAGTAGAGAAGGTACATAGTATTAAACAGCCTGGAAAGTAATTTTTATATTCATTTTTGTTTTAGAGTTCTATAGATCGATGTATTTATTCAAGTGATATAGTTATCAAATTGCAAGCATTTGCAGGAACTGAACTAGAGAATAATCCTATTTTATCAGATTATAATGGATATTTTCATGTGTTGAAACTAGCTGCTATTAATACATTTGTATCGAAACATCCTGGGTCAGTGGAGTATACATTTAAATTGAGAAGAAAGAAGTTTTGTATCGAAAAATTACACCTACCACCAGGTAATATGTGGATGATTTTTATGTGCAATCTAAAGAATGGTTTTGATCAATTTAATTTTAAACAAGGTTCAAGAATTGCAGATGTATATTTGCTGCTGTTAATAATTCTGAATGATCAAAATATGGGTACGGATAACAAAATCATAATAATAAAAGCTTTATTTGATAACTGTTAGATGAAGTTTAGCTGGAAATGATCGATTTATTCAAAAGAAAATATGTATTTCTCGATATGTAAATTAATATATTATTGTGTGCAGAGTAACTATTGTAACAGATACACTACATCTCTGGAATGGTATAACAAGGTCTGTTAAATGTAACAAACGTTTTCTGCTTAGTGTAATGTAAATCTATTTTTGTGTTTCTTAAAATATGCAGTGTAAATCTATATTTCGCTAATTTCGTTTCTCTCTCTGGGTAATCATTAGATTGGTTTGATACAATGCTCCATGCTCTTCTGTCTTGAGCCAAGCTTTTCATTTCATTGTAATTTCTGGCTCCGAAGTCTTCCACTATTTGTTTTATGTAACTTAATCTTGGTCTTCCTCTAGAATTGGCCGCTTTCGCTGTGTCTTCCATAATAGTGAGCAGTACGCCTCCATGTCTTAAGATGTGTCCCACCAGTTGATCTGTTCTTTTTGTAATTGCTTTCCAGAGGGTGGGTGTTTCTTCTGCTCTTATTAGTGCTCCTCCATTTGTTACATGATCCACCCATGCCACTTTCAGCATTTTCCTAAGGCACCAGATTTCAAAAGCACTCTGTTCCTCTCTTGTTTTCCTATCGTCCAGGTTTCACTTCCATATAATGCGATGCTGCAGATATAGGTTTTTTTTTATTAAGAAGTTTGTTGATGCCTCAACCGTTAAGTCTTATGGCACTAGGGAATTAAAAACTTGAATTTCTCTAAGGTAGTTATTTAAGTCTACTATTTTAAGTAATGCTGTTTGAAGAGAGTCTTCGATAGCGTGTTTGGTTTGGGCTACTGTAAACTCGGGGCAACTAACAAAAACAAAAAACTGGATGGAAACTAAGATAACGGAAAGCAACGAAATAAGACTAAGGAAACTTCAAGAAAATTCAGAAAGTGAAGAAAAACCACAGACAACGGGAGAACTAGAAGCTAGAAAAACAAAATATATAGGAATTGGGAATGTAAGAACAATGTTAGAACCAAGCAAAGTAAATCAAGTGGCGAAAGAAATGGAAAGATATGAAGTGGAGATATTAGGGATAAATGAGGCGAGATGGAAAGGATGCGGAGAGTATACAACAGAAAATGGAACAAAGATGATATATTCAGGAGGCACTGAAGAGGAGGCAAGACACGAAAATGGAGTAGCATTTATGCTACGACCAGAAGCAAAAAATGCACTTATGGAGTTGGCGGGCATATCAGACAGAATTACAACAGCCAGATTAAAGCAAGTTATTACAATATAACTAGTACATGCATATGCACCGATCAACCAGAAGGAAGAAACACAAAAAGAAGAATTTTATGAACAATTACAAAAAATCTTTTTACGATATAAACAAACAACATAAAAGAGATATAAAAATATTAATGGGAGATATGAACGCAAAAATTGGAAGTGAGAACAAGGGAAGAGAAGACACAATGGGAAAAGAAGGAGTAGGCGTGATCAACGAAAATGGAGAATTATTCGTAGAATTCTGTGCAGGAAATAACCTAATAATAGGAGGTAGCCTTTTCAAACATAAAACCCTACACAAGGTAACCTGGACCTCACCCGGAGGTAAAATACAGAACCAAACAGACCACGTAGCAATAGAAAGAAAATGGAAAAACATGCTGTGTGATGTAAGAGCAATGAGGGGAGCCGATGGAACTATAGATCGTACTCTACTCAGGGCTAAAATAAGAATAAAACTACGGGCAAATAGGGAACAGAAGACAAAAAGAGAAAAATACAATGTTCAGTGGCTGAAAGAAGAAGAAGCCAGAAAACAATACAAAGAAAAATTAGGAAGAGAATGGGAGAAACAGAAAAATAAAGGAAATGAAGGGGTAGAAGAAATATGGAATAAATGTAAAAGAACTCGTAAGGACACGGCAAAACAAAAGGTATGGCTGGCAAAACAGACATGGGAGAGAATAGAAGAAAGAGGAAAGATTAAACAGCAAATATTGATAAGCAAAAATGAAAATGAAAAAGAAATACAGGAAAAGATATATAAAGAAAAAGATAAACAGGTGAAAACAAGTGCTAGAAATGATAAGAGACAACACAGAGAAGAAACATTGAGAAGAGCAGAAGAAGCAGCACAAAAGAATGACATGAAAACGCTATACGACATAACAAAAGAGAGAACAAGAAAGAAAACAATAGACGAGACAAGGGTGAAAGATAAACAAGGAAAACCCCTTAACACAAACATGGAAACCGAGCAGAGATGGATCGAACATTTCGAAGAAATATATAAGGAAACAACAATACAAGAAGAAATAGTGGAAGAAGTGGGCAAATAGGAGAAGAAATGAAAATAAATGAAGCGATCACCAGAGAAGAAATAAAAAATGCCATAAAAATGCTAAAAAACCATAAAGCAGCAGGTATAGATGACACCCCAGCAGAGCTAATTAGAGAAGGCGACGAAACAACGGAAGAAATGATGCATAACTTGCTAAATAGCATATGGAAAGAAGAAAAAACCCTAAGAGAATGGAACGAAGGAATAATAATAAGATTACCAAAAAAAGGAGACAAAACAGAATGCTCGAACTGGAGAGGAATAACACTGCTATGCACAAAAAAGCAAAATACTAACAAGAATATTACTAAATCGAATTAAAGACGGAATAGAAAAGGTACTAAGAAACAACTAGGCAGGATTCAGACAGAGGCGATCATGCATAGATAATATATTTATACTGCGCACCATCATTGAACAAGCAAATGAAGTGCAAAAGGAACTCCAAATAACCTCATAGATTTCGAAAAAGCATTTGATAGAATAGACAGGGACAAAATGTGGACAATCTTAAAAGCATATGGAATGCCAAAGAAGCTCATAAACATGATCAAACTTCTATATACGAATTACACAGCTACAATTGATATAAACAATAAACTAACAAGAAATATACAGATCGAAAGCGGAGTGAGACAGGGATGTGTCCTGTCACCCATACTAGTTTTGGTTATGAGAAAAACGGAAGACAAGAAGTCAGGAATTAGTTGGAGGTTCGGCAAAACACTGGAATACATAGAATTTGCAGATGATGCCTGCCTGTTGACAGAAAGCACAATACAAATGAGAAAAAAGCTAGACAAACTAAAGGAAGAAGCAGAAAAAGTGAGACTGAAGATAAATAAGAATAAGACCAAAATTATGAAAATAGCAAAAGGCAAGAAGAGAATAGGGACAGAGAACAACCAACCCGACAGGGAGCAGATAGATAAGGTAGAGAGATTTACATACTTGGATAGCATTATAGATGAAGGAGGAATAAGTGAAGTGGACAAAATCAAGAATACACAAAGCTCAAGGAACCTTTAACGCGCTCAAGAAAATATGGCAATCAAGAGAAATATATATGAAAACAAAAATTAGAATGTTCAACACAAATGTAAAAACGATATTGTTATACGGCTCAGAATCGTGGACAATAAATGAAATGCACATAAAATGATTACAGACATTCATGAACAAATTCCTTAGATGAATTCTGGGAATATACTGGCCGGAAACAATTAGAAATGAAGAATTATGGGAAAGAACACAACAAGACCCGATAAGGACAACAATAAAAAGAAGAAAATGGAAATGGATTGGGCATACGTTAAGAAAACCGAATAATGATATAACAAAACAAGCATTGGAACACAATATCAGAGGTAAAAGGAAGAGAGGAAGACCAAAAGACATATGGAGAAAGAAGACGCAAAAGGAAATTACCGAGAAAGGACGTCACTGGAGTGAAATAAAAAAGATGGCAAAGGACAAGACACCGAATGGAGGACATTATGTGAAGTGTTGTGTGCGTAGTGAAACAGTGAAGGTTAGAAAGTGTTAACTCAACAAAACAGCAAAAGAAACAGAACAGTGTAATTAGTTAGAGTGAACATGGTAGAGAGCTGGCAACTCTGTTACCATATAGGCGGAAATGCCAAGAAATGCCGAAGAATCGTCGAATGACATGACGCCCTATGCTTCTGAAGGAGCGACAGGATTGATGATGATGATGAAACTCGGGGCACTGGCATGCAATATGATTCACTGTAAGGATTTCTTCACATGTATCACAGGTGGGTTGGACTGTTCGTTGAAGCAGGTAATCGTGAGTGATTTTTGTGTGACCGATTTTGAGGCGGTTTAGCACAGTCTCTTCTTTTCTGTTTAGGTCTTTGTTGTCTATCCATTTGAGGGGGAGTGTAGGTAGATATAGATTTTTAAAAATCTCTTTTTATTGTCATCGAGGTACTTGTAGACGTTAGTAAACTTTTCCTTTTGTAGAATGCCTGCTTTGCCTGTTGCATTCTGCTTATTATTTCCTGTTTGCATCGTCCATCATGTGTAATTTTACTGCCTAGATAACAAAACTGATCCACCTGTTGTAGGTATTGTCCTTGTATTTGTATTCTAACGTTAACATTCTTGTCTTTTCCGCACACCATCGTTTTTGTTTTCTTACTATTAATCTTCATGCCATAGTCAGTCGTTTAGTATGTTGTCCATGACATTTAATATCGTTTACAGTTCTTCTGTATTTTCATTCTTTAACACTATATCATCAGCATATATAATCACATAGTGATTCCTGTCTTCATTCTATTTCTTACTTCATGTAAGGCCTTTTGTACGTATATATTTATTGAATAGTAGAGGTGACAGGGTCCACCCCTGCCTTACACCCTTTTTTATTTTAACTTCTTCCTTTACCCCTCTTACTGTTACCACAGCTTTTTGTTGCCTATACAAGTTGTATATTATTCTTCGGTCCTTGTATATTAATCTTATGTTTTTCATATTTTCGAACATTTTGTTCCATCTGACATTGTCAAATGTTTTTTCAGTATCAATATATGCTATGCATATATTTTTGTTTTTTATTTTTTTTTTCTTAGTGCCAGTATTGTTTCTCTTGTTCCTCTATTCCTTCTAAATCCAAATTGGTCCCCTGTAAGTTGACTGTCAATTTTGTTTTCTATTCTTTTATGTATTATTTTAGTGAGAATTTTTGCACTATGAGAAATTAAGCTTATCATGCGATGATTGTCGCACATATCTGTATTTCCTTTCTTGGGTATTTGAACAATTAGGTTTTCCGTGTAGTATATTCTATTCAATTCTATTTATGAGGTGGTACATTTTCTGTATTGTATTTTCTCCTAACTTCTTTACTATTTCTCCGGAAATTTTGTCAATACCCGGGGCTTTACCTTCCTTCAGCCTATGCAATGCATCATCAAATTCTGATCTCATTATAAACATTCCTTCATTTTTTCTATCTTCTTCATCAATTTCTATCCCGGATGCTTGTTCTTGATTGTTTTCATCTTCAAATAAATTCTCGAGGTATCTTTTCCATCTTTCTGCAATTTTTGCGGGTTCTAATAGGGGTTGTCCATGTTCGTTTCGTGATACTTTTACTTTTTTGTTCTTTGAAAAAGTTACTTCTTGTTTTATATGCAGACTCTAGCTTACCGGCTTTTATCTCATCTTCCACTGCCTTGCATATGCTCTCTATATATGACTCCGTTGCTCTTTTTGATTCCCTTATTATTCTTTCCTTTAATTTAAATTATTTGTTTAGGAGTAGAAATAAAAAAAAACCTTTACAGTATTAAGTTATATGATATATATGAGTAGTATTTACAAATAATGTTTTTGGAATTGATTGTTTCTTTTCTGAAATATAGCCTAAACTGAGATTTTTTAAGGGATGAGTTATTTAAGAAGATACTTCTAATAGAGCTACAGAAATAAATAAACTATAACAGCTAAGACAATTTACAAGAAATACACAATTGAACAACTTGTGTTTGTCAAAATTATAAATGTTTTTTGTCATTACGCATAACATAACATAATGTTAATGTGTATTTATTGCAAAATGCAAATACCTAATGACAGAAAGTATATCTATTATTCATATTTTGTTTTTGTTCAATATTCCTGTAGTTCTACAAATAATTATATCGACAGTTATATCATTAGAGATAGAAAAAACAACTTATTTTGATAATTAAAAGTTGTTTATTTCTTCTAAATTTGTCACTCATTTGATTTTATTGTTTTGTTGTTGTAAAAGAGTTTTTCTCAAATATCTATGTACTTCATAGAAATAACAATTTATATATTCCTAGACAGGAAAAATAAGTAATCTATCCAGACTTTCGATTAAAAAAAAACTAAGTTTGTATTGTATCTCTGAAAACAAACATGTGATAATTCCAAAATTATTTTTTTAAATGCTACCAATACGCTTCTAATATTTTTTCCTTAAGGCTGATAAGTGATTTATTAATTAGTTTCAAAGTGCTAAATACAGTTTTTCATGTGGTTAATTGTTTCTTGCATTAGTTTGTTGAAATTTATATTAAATGATAAATAAATAGAATATTATTAGTGATTTCAACATATTTCATTAGCTTTTTATATTCTCTGTAGGAAGTTATGTATATTTTGCAGGAAGCAAAGTAGTATTAAAGTAAACTAGACAATTTTTGTCCTATTTAAACTACCTTCTATGTGTTACCATTTTGGAGACCTCTGTAGTGTATCTGCTATAATAGATAGTCCGTATCATGATCAACAAAAATGTAGGCCATTTAATAGTTATCAATATACAATGTGTCCAACATAACCAAGCCCTTGCATTGGGATCTTGTAAACAGTGAGAGACTGGGATTCCATTAAACGAGAAGAATTGTTCAGTATTTCATGGACATTGAAATTTTTCAGACTGAAAAAGATTTTTTTTTATAGATTACTCTTATTGTTAATGATACTGTAATGCTATTTTAATTTTCTTAAGGTTCTATTTTGCACAGATGTTGATTAGATTTCTTGTAGTTCGTAAATATTTTAAATATTGACATTTTTAAAAGGCTTTGGAGGTGGTCATGCCATCATTGGAATGTGTTATTTTTCTCCTTTTCTGGGATATAAAGTTTTATGTTTTTTTTACAAATAAATAACAGGTTTGACCTATAACCTGTTTTTCTTAGTAGGCCACGAAAAATGATTATTTCATAGTAGGCTGCTAACTAACAAAAGAAGCAGTCTAAAATATAAGACTACATTCATTGCTTGAATTGAGTTTTATTAGGATTATATTTTTTTATTATGGAGATTTCACAGGCCTTGTTGACCCATCGCTTTGGTGTGAGGCAAGGCTAAGCTAGTTTCTGCTGTGCACAACTCTGCGGGTTACCCTGTTGATGTGTGAACCATACTTAACCTGCCTGTTGTAAGGTGTATGTGTGTGGAGTCTTTTACTCCTCTAGTGCGACCGTAACACGAGGACTGCCATTAATTTGATCCCTAATGGCAAATGGAGAACAGGACCCAGTATCGACCAACCAGGGAATGAGAAAACATTTTTTGACCCCTGGGGTGATTCGAACCGGGAAGTGTTTCGACTGTTACATCCAAAGCCTGACTCTCATACCACTGAGCCACCCCAGTCCTTTGGGATTATATACGTACATTATTTACTTCCAGACAAATAACTGCTTTTTCATAGTAGAACTGTGAATATGCTTGATGTTATTGTTATGGGGTTGTATTACTCCTCCTATGCATATTTAATAACATGCTGGTATTTGCGAAGTTGTATTTGTAGGTTTTTCAAGAGTGCCTCGAGCACAATAGAGCCATTTGCGTTTTCAACATGAAGGTGATTTATATCAGCACTGTACAACTGCCTGTGTTTCATTCCTTAGTCTTTCGGAATAGTTGTTTCATTTTTTGGTAATCTTCAAAAAATATTAAAATTTCAAAGTGGCCTGATAATCTTTTTAAAGGTAATGTGGGATTTGTAGACAGTTGATTATTTAAAATATTTAAATAAAAGGGATTCATAATTTTAAAAGTAAATATGGGTAAGTTTTAAAGGGCTTTATCTGTTTTTGTTATGGTATGATATGAACTATTTTTGTTGGTGCAATCTAGGGCAGCCAGATTTTTGATTAATGTTATTAGGGAGGTGCGCTATATTTTGACGGCGTTGTTCATGTCAGTGGCATTTTTACCAAGTGTTATTGTTAGATGGTATTTCACAAGTAACTTTGTTGTTTTTGAAAATTAAGTGACCAAACCTTAATTAGAACAAATGCAGTCTATTGTTTTGTTATTTGCTTCCTCTGCTGATATACAGCGTACTATAATAAATATAGTTTTGCGAGTATGCTATCAGAAAATAGCTTTTCATTTACAATTCTGTTTGGGAAAATAAACCCATCAGAAGAGGGCGGAAAAGGAGCCGCGTTCTACTCTTTTTAAAAAGAAAGCTTGAAAATCTTGAAATTGCAACAAAACAACTAAGTAGAAATTCAAAATATGTGTAAAAAATTGTGTTTGTAATGTTAAAATTGCTTTGCAGTATCATTGATAATAAGCCGATTATCCACAAAAAAACAAGTTACAGTTATGTATTTCAGTCTAATGGCAATTCAGTAACATTTCTTGAATTTGAATATGAATCCTAGTAGTCCTTGAAATGCAGAACAGATATTTTCATTCAATCGAAACTCTGTGTCTTACTTCTTATGAGATCCTCTTGTATGATACACTTATCTTAGACACACTGCATTGTCATATGGATGATACTAAAATGAATTTGAATTCAGAAATAAAAATTTTTTTTCTAATCTACGTTAATTTTATTTTTGATTATACTATGTTTACTGAGAAGCGAACCATGATGTAAACTGTAAACAAACTGTTACACAGCGGTGACTATTTACAAGATGTGCATTTTTTGTAAATTTTGTAAGCTTTAGTATGACCAAATTTACCTGGAACTTGATCAGACCGTAATTCCCACTGTAGGCAAGGGTTCCTTAATGCTTCAAAGTAATAGTTCACAATCTTTTGACTATAGATGTTTTTTAATTTAGAATTATTTTGCAAACCTAAGTAGTAGTTATCTGCAAAATAATTTTACAATTCAATATACTGCATAGGCGTAGTGTGATGGGCAGCATTTTGATCAACACTCCTTTAACAGATAAGAAAACTTACCCTCCAGGCAACCAATCACAGAACATGCTGCAGCTATGAGACTAGTGCTTTCATGTGCTTTGGTGTACATTCTGTTTGCTTTCTCAGTGAATCAAGATTAGTTTGTGATGTTTCCCTATAGTTTTCCTTTTTGCATTCTTCTTCTTCCCGTGCTTTATCCATTCCGGATGTTAGCTATCATCAATGCAATTTGTACTTTGTCTACTGCTTTCCGGAATAATTGTACCATGGACAAATCGAACCATTGCTGCAAGTACTTTAGCCATGATATTCTCCTCCTTCCTGGGCCTCTTCTTCCCATCACTTTTCCTTCTAAAATGAGTTGCAAGATTCTATATCTCTTCGTGTTTCTCATTATGTGTCCCAGATATTCTAACTTGCGAGATTTTACTGTTATGAAGATTTTTGTTTTTTTTGTCAATTCGCTCCATAATTTCTTTGTTGGTGGTATGTTTCGTCCATGGTATTCTCAAGATATGTTGGTAGGTCCACATTTATCCTCTTCTTTAAAATTTTGAATAAGTTGTAATTGTTTAACAAATTATAACGAATAAGTGGTACTTCTTGGTTGGCTCCACAATCCTGTTGGGTTTTGGCCGTTTTTTAGATCTCCCTGAATCCATTTTTTGGGGTGGATTAATTCTCACATTCTTTGACAATTTCTTTATATGAAGTTGTGTGATCTCGCCTCTCCCACAATCTTTCTCCACCGTTTCCTGTTATTGACTATTTCTTTCCAGTTGTTCATCCCCATCAATTGGGTTCTGTATAACATCGTCGAACCATCTTGCTCTCGGTCTTCCTTTTATTTTTCCTTCTCTCGGATCCCATTCTGTAAGCACTTTAATACTTCTTGATCTTTCACAGCATATGATATGTCCTAACCTGGTTAGGACATATGGTTAGGCTAACCACTCTATCGTTTGCGCTTCAATATAATTTGTTATATCTTTACCCTTTATTTCTTCCTTTATTTCAAAATTCATCAGTGGTCTATATTCATTCTCATTTATTTTCTTTGGTCCTAGTGTTCCTGATCCTAATTATTCTTGTATTTTTCATTCAAATGCTCTTAATTCTCTGTTTCACAAAATAAAGCAAAACTTGCTTTGTCCCTCAGCAAGATAGAACTGCAAACCATCACTGGCCTTTTCACAGGTCACACAATATTTATATACCATATTTTTAAGATTGGTGAGGTGAGGACCAAATCTGCCGCTTATGTAATGAGGTAGTGGAAACGGCAGAACACATTCTATGCGAATGCAAGGCTGCCTGTCGACGCAGACAAAAAAATTTTGGAACGGCAACCGTGACACCTAACGAAATAAGAGACTCGAAGTCCAGAGACGTTTCTTTTCTTTGGTCCTAGTGTTCCTGATCCTAATTGTTCTTGTATTTTATCGGTATTTCATTTGTTAATTGGTAGTATACATGAATTCTTGCCTTTGTGTGGATATTTAACTGGTTAACTACCTGAATTACTTTTTGTAGTTTCTTTAGCATTATGTTTAATTTTAGGAGATATAAAGCTTCTGTGAGATCAAAGAAGCAGCAAAAGGCTGGCTTCTCATATTCTATGAATTTTTCTACTATTTGTTGTACTGCAAATATAAGTTCTATTGTAGATCTCTTTTTTCAAAATCCATGTTACTCTTCATTTATATTTGTAGTGTTGCTTATTGTTAGCTGTATTATACTGAAAAATAATTTCATTGTCGAATTGTGTAAAATGATGTTTCTATAGTTGCTTGGGTTTTTTTTTGCCATTTTTCTATATGGGTATGGTGATGGTAAGATTCCAGTGCTGTATTCTTCCTTGATATAACCTATAACTAAAACAGGGTTAAGACAGTTTTTGATATCTGTAAGCTGTCTCTGGACGTGACATAATCGATAGTGAAAACCCCAGTATAGTAGGTTCAGAGGTGGCACTTGCTATTGCTGCCTTTGATGTTTCAGTGACATGCTGTTATTGCGCACGACGCCGGGCGTTCTGTAAAATCGCTATTTATAGCGGGATTGGTGTAACAAAAGACCGTCAAACATTCATAAACACAAAAGCAACCTGTCGCATAGCATTCGCTTGAGAATTGGTGCATCTTTTATATAAACTACTCAAAATGAAAATGGAGCCACCTCTTCATAAGCGTATATTTCACGTGGTTTGAATTTTAATGAAAATTTGATTTTACGATGACAATGTGTACACATCAGCCTTGCCGGTGTAAACAAAATTTCTGTTTTTGTTTTGTTATTCTGCTCAGAATACTTGTCACCATGTAAACCTCAACAATTCATTATCAGAGCATATTAAAGTGGAGCGTGTTTTATCATCCGAAAGTGTAAACTTTACAGTGCAAACATAAATATCGATGTGTTAGGTAAAAGAATACGTCGTAGAGTATACCTAAATGAAATTGAAATTGCTAGGGCCGTAACGTTAATTGAGGAAGGTTATTCCAGAAGACGCGTAGCAGAAATTATGAATGTGAGTCGCGCCGCAATAAATAGAGCATGGAATCGGCATTTAATTTATGTCATTGTCAGAAGAAGGCCCTATCCTCAGCGTCAAAGGGCCACAACAGCTCGAGAAGATCGCTTATTACGGCTGTGGGCGATTAGGGAATGAACCAATATCGCACGAGCGCTTCAAAATCAGTTAGTAGCAACAACACGGACCAGAATTTCTGATCAAACAGTTCGTAATAGACTTCATCAATGTCAGTTGCGTGCTAGAAGACCGGCTAAAGTACCTCGTTTAACAGTAGCACATCGCAGAGCTCGATGAATTTTTGCCGAAGTACATCGTCATTGGACAGTACCACAATGGAGTAATGTGTTGTTTACAGATGAGTCAAGATTCTGTTTATACCACAATGATGGACGTGTTCGGGTATGGCGACGAGCCAATGAGAGGTATTTGGACTCAGCTGTACAAGAAACTGTTCGCTTTGGCGGAGGGTCTATTATGGTATGGGCTGGCATATGTTTAAATGGGCGCACCGACCTTGTCGTAATTGAAAACGGTTCCCTAACTGCATTACGTTACTTAAGGGAGATTTTAGAACCACACATAATTCCTTTTGCGGATAATATGGGAGCAGATTTTATTCTACAGCAAGATAATGCCAGGCCACACGTGGCTAGGATAGTGACAACTTTTTTAAATGATCATAATATTGAAGTAATGGAATGGCCAGCTCACAGCCCAGATCTCAATCCCATCGAACACGTATGGGATACATTGGGACGAAGATTATTGGAACGGCAGCCTATAGAAACTATCCAACAACTTCAAGACATTCTTATTCATGAATGGGAACAACTGGCCCAGGAGATGATCAGAAACTTGATCGAGAGTATGCCCCGTCGTTGCGCTGAAGTTATCAGAGCCAGAGGAGGGCACACTCACTACTAAGGATAGTTTTAAGATAATGTCTTATTTAAAAATGTTAAAAAAATAAAATTATTTAATAGACTTATTGAAATGAATTTTTTCCTCTCCATAATCCATTCGCCATATTTAAGTAATTCATACACCGACAAGGCTGATGTGTACACATTGTCATCGTAAAATAAAATTTTCGTTATATTTCAAACTACCTACGTGAAATATGAAGAGGTGGCTCCATTTTCATTTTGAGTAGTTTATAAAATTAGTTTTGTATACATTATTTTGTGATTAAAACATAATCGAGATAGCTTTTGACATCTGTAAGTTGTCTCTCTACTTGACATAACACATTATTAAATAAGGCGAAGACAACTTTTGACATCTGTAAGTTCTTTTTGTACTTGATCTACAACCTTTAATGATAACTGGTGGAGACAGTTTTCATATATAAAAGCTCTGGTAGTTTTCTATATAAGTTCTAATGATACCAGCGTTTTTTCTGTGTTAAAATATACCAACGTGATATTGTAAGAAATTTAATTTTCCATTTTCAAAGTTTTGTCAAATCTGTGGTGGCCTATAAGGCACCCTACATATAACTAAAGTCATGTTAAATAATACATTTCCTTACTTTTCAGATTTGGGCGATCTTAATAAAGATGAAACACCTAGCATTGGATGTGGTAGCAGTAATAAACATTTGTTAGAATTTTAGCAGATTTTATTTTATAAATCATATTGTATATATTGATATTAATTTTGTTTTGTATACACAATAAACCAATAATTTTTTCTTTAAACGTCAGTAAATCTGTCATTTTTCGACTGTGTAGGCGACCGTAAAGTTTCATTTTTCCTCCGCCGGAGCTTTAGTTTTCACTTTCCCGCCAGCGGAGGGGAAAGTGTTATCATAGCAACATAGATAGAAACAAGAAAACAAGCGTCTACAACTCAAGATTTATTAAACTAAAAACAAAACTAAAACTTTTATTTATCATTCAAATGAATATTGAATGTACAATGCGAACGCAACCGGAGACGCAATAATTGTAAAAAATAAATTAATATTGTTGACAGTGTCCACTGACAGCTTTATGTTACATTACTATAGCAACAACCTGTGCCTACTCACCGACACCGGTCTAAACCGCCTTACGAACCCAATTATGTTTAAAAATTATTACTATCAAAAAGAGACGTTTTTGCATTAATTTGTCGACATTTGAAGAAAAAACAGCATATTTTATTTGGAGGAAAAGTTACTTTTCATGACTTGCTCTCTATTACCAGCCTCA
>JABXWE010036328.1:0-17458 GCA_014611495.1 Limonius californicus
GGATTTTAATTACCATGCCACCATAGTAACCAGATTGTTTAATGTAAACACAAAAAATGCAGAATCCAGCAAATCCATTTCATTTTCATTTTGGGAAATAAGTGTTTAATAATAATGAATGATAACTATTAAATTAACTTACAAACCTAATAATTTTTTCATATTGTTGTACCTATTAGATTAAATAAAGTTGTTTAATTGTTGTATTAAATATTCTGCTTTATTTACCTAAATGATCCCAAAAAGTTGTCATGGCAACTTTTTGGGATAGTGTCCGAAAAAGTTGTCATGGCAAGCCTGCGAGTCCAGTAAAAGCACTTTTGGGACGTATTACGTACAATATTTTTTTTAAAACGGGCATTGTTGTACCATAAACTTCATATTATTCGGGACTTCAACGGTAATAAATCAAACGTTGCTTGGGTGGCCGCCTTAACAATTTCATCTGGTATAATTTCATCTTCCATTAATTCACAATCAAATGCATCATTTTGAATACCCATTTTATAATAAATGTCACGTTTTCAACTAAACGTCAAAATATGTCAAGTTATTTTATAGTTTTAAATAATACAAAACTCGGTTACTATAGAAACCAATTGACCGCTATCTTAGACTAACTATTTTATTATTTTTTTCATTAAAGATAGGCCGGAAAGTAAATAAAAATGAGTCCGGTAAAAGCTTTTACCGGACTATCACAATAATTTTCTGGCTCGGTCCGACAAAATGAGATTTTCTGACCTAAAAATAAACCGGAAAGTACTAATTTCTGGCCGGTTTTAAAAAAAATATTTTTTTTCATTAATCAAAAATGACAAACTTTGCAACTTGATAGCGATACATAAATGTCACGTTTTTTTGACAGCTGTAGAAAAAAATATTTAATACATTATTAATGATTATTATTATCTAGGTCAGTAGACACTTTTGACAACACAAGTCATCTATTAAACAACTCATTTCCACACCACCATGAGGTAGAGTTAGAAGGGTTTTTTTTAAATGTAGTATATCCAATAGACCTAATCCACAGCTGAATAAAGTAGTTCTCAATCCTTTTCAGTACCTAAACACAAATTACTTATGAACAAAAAGAATAAAAAAACCGAACAGAAACAAAACAGTATTTCATATTTTCTCTAAATTAATGGAACTGTTCAAAATGACCACCACTAGCATTGTGACATTCTGCACATCTCACAGCAATTGAACTTTGTATTCGTTGGAGCATGTGTTCGTTTCGCAGCCGCTTGATTGATACGATTTGTTAAATCATCCACATTGTTCACTGGTGTGAAATATACCAAATCTTTCAGATAATCTCATAAATACAAATCTAAGAACTATGATCAGATGATCTTGGCGGCCAAGCTATAGCACCCCCATGACCAATCCACTGATCTGGAAAATGATTTTGAACCATAATTGGGCTGAAGCACCATCTTGTTGGTACGACATATTTTGTCTAATTATTATCAGTGGAACATTTTTCAATAGTATTTGAGAATATTTATTTAGACAATATAGAACTTTTTCAGCATTAAGATGATTTAGCAGAACAAAAGTACCAATTAAATAATTAATCACCATACCTGCCCAAACATTAACACCGTATCCGATATTGATGACTTCGAACATGAATTGCATGAGGTTTCTCATCTGGCCACACATGATTATTATTAGTACTGTAAACCCCATCCTGCGTAAATGTCACTTCATATGTCCACAAAATATTGCCAATAATACATATTCGGATTTTGCTGATGTTATCAATTAATCTAACACATTTTCTTCAAAATTGAGTTGTCTTGCCATAAATGGATGATCTCCATCACCTCTTTGTAGACCAACAGTTCCTCTCTCTCATAGTCGTTGGTAAGTTCGTTTAAAAACTGTGTGGTTTGGATGTCTTCTATTTGGTTAGCGTTAAGCATATAACCTTGTCGCTACATTATAATTACCACCACCTTGTCCAAGAATCCAAATCATGTCAGTGTACCCAGGTATTGTGTATTCCATCAATTCCAGTGAAAAGGAATTTACTAAGAAAAACAGAAAAATGTGTTTTGCAACTGTAAAATTCGGAACAGCAGCATCAAATTAAATAGCAATTACTATTAGCTTTGCTTGGATTTGTCTTGATGCCATATCTAAATCTGGTGTTTTCAACATAATCTTACGATCAAAAATCTACAATTTGAACTTATGCAGAAGTTATTATTATTGTTAATATGTTAAGTGTATTGATGAAGAACTACTTTCATCTATAATATCTACTAGTTTAGCTATAAGTTTTATGGCAGCTTATGGGACACTCTGCATACAGACTTAATCAAGCTATACGCCTATACGCTTATTGTTAGGTACTATTGATATGAGTATATTGCGAAGCGCTCTGCTCTCTACAACATGACGTGGTCAGATTTTATAATTCAAATGTCAAAGTAGCAATTTTCAACTGCATATTTTAAATGGTAGATGTATCTAATAGTTCTTGAGTTTTAAAACGCCATTTGTGAATTAATTTGTGCTTAAACATCCATACAATATCTTATTTTGGTTCCGAAATACTTTAATTTAACATGAATCATTCTAAAAATTACATTCTATAGGTTTCGTTTGGTTTTGGTTCTGAATGGGTCAGATCTAGATTGCGGTATTCCAAGCATGTATTTGCACTTAAGCTAAATTGATCCATTGTACACACTACAGAACTGATTTTTGTACTTCCACTATTGTGTATCAAACTTTATTAATGAGTATTGATCCGTAATAACATTATATCGGAAAAATGTTTAGTGGAATATACCTCTTACGATTATTTCGGCTAAAGAAAAAGGAAATAAGTACTTCGGTCAAGTAGGATCTACAAAACAAAATTAATAAAGTTTAAGCTCCATGGCCGGTCTCAAAATTTTCCCTACAGATAGCCTGAATCAAATAGTTTATCATTCTGATTTAACACAAATAAGGGAGAGCTTTTACAAAGGAGGCAAACAGTTGGTAATTCCCAGTCTACAGAGTTTTAACTTATCTTTAATTAAATTTAGAATTTAAATAGGATACAGGGTGGGCCAGTGGAAACAAAACAGACCCGATTTTTCATATTTAACGTATTTTTTTTAAATCGCTTGTACCCGTCAATTTTCGTTTTGAGGAGGAAACTTTTTGTGTTTATTTTTAACCTCCTAGGGGTGGTGAACTTCACCCCTAAATTTTTAAATGGGAAAGGGGATCAAGTGATACATCACTCTAAAAGGCATTAAATTCTCGTTTTAAAGCTTCCTAGTTTTTCAACTTCGGCTGAGTAGTTTTCGAGAAAATGTCTTTGAAAGATAGTAACCCGTCAAAAACCAATAATTTATGTTTTTTCACTTTTACCGTAATTTACACCAGTAATGTTTTATTGATTAAGAAATTTACCTTAACTTTCACTTTATTAAATGTTCGAAATGTTGACCTCCAACTTCCATACAGTAGTAGAGGTTTTATTGAAAACGGTTTCGGACGTTTTGAAGCATTTCTGGGGTAATTTGCCGGCATTCGTTGTTGATTCCTTGACGCAAATCATTTAAGGATTCTGGCTGAGTACTATAAATTTTATTTTTTATGTGGTCCCACAGAAAGAACTCTAAAGGGCTTAAATCTGGTGATCTCGCAGGCCACTCCACTGCTCCTCTTCGGCCAATCCATCTACCAGGAAATGTTTCGTCCAGATACAGCAAGGGCATAGTCTGGAGGTGTTCCGTCTTATTGAAACATCAACTCAGTCATATTGTAATGGTCATTTTGTTCCATACTTTCAGTTATTGCTGGATCAAAATGATCTCATATTAAATCCAAATACATTTCTCCTGTTAGATTTCCTAGTAGAAAAAAAGGATCAACAACGCGGTCGCCATAAAATCCAGCCAACACGTTTAATTTTTGAAGATTTTGACCGTGAACTTGGAACATGGAATATGTGTGAGTTTTCATCGACCCAATAGCGACAATGGCGATTATCAATCCCTTTCAGAAAAAGCCAACACTCATACGAAAAGCAAATGTTAAAAAGCAAATTTGGGTTATTAATTATCCGTTCACTGATACCCTCGCAAGAATCCAAACGTCTATCAAAATCATCCGTACTACTGTATGGATGCTGGAGGTCAACATTTCGAACACTTAATAAAGTGAAAACGAAGGTAAATTTCTTAATCAATAAATCATTACTGGTGTAAATTATAGTAAAAGTGAAAAATCATCCATTATTGGTTTTTGGCGGGTTTATTATATTTAATTTACTTGAAAACTACTTCTCCGAATTAGAAAAACTAGGAAGCGTTAAAACAAGAATTTAATGCCCTTTAAAATGATATATTACTCGACCCCCCTTTTCCTATTTAATTTAATTAATCTCACCGCCCCTAGGAGGTTGAAATGACGAGGTTGAAAATAAACGCAAAAAGTTTCCCCCTCAATACAAAAATTGACCGTCCGAGCGATTTTTTTTTTAAATTACCATCAATATGAAAAATCGGGTCCGTTTCGTTTTCATTGGCCCACACTGTATACTATTCACCATATGGAGAACTATTGGACAGGCAGCGCAATCAAAATCGATCACGTCATAATGAATAACCTTATACAATAACTACATTAGGTGAACATTCAAGAAGTAAATTACATGAAAATTGCATAAAATTTACGAAGTAGCTGATTACCGATACAGAAAATAAAATTTAAATACAGATGAAAATAATATAGTCTAATAACTATTTTACATAAAGTGCATAGTTTCTACTATATTTTAGATCTCCATCACCAACATATTTAAAGCATAAAAACCAATCATCTTAAAATTCAAATGTAGAGTGTACGATACGTAATTGTTGAAAACGTCATGCCTTTCGTGATAATATTGTAAACGGCTACTATATTTTTTACAATGCATGATAATTTATTGTATTCTATAAGGATGAAATGGGTTGTTATCTCTCTTATCAGAGATAGCGTAAACGTAATCCTTCGAGTTAATTTATCAGATTAATGTGATAAAATATATTGTGCAGCTTGAGAAGCTTTAGTAGTGATCTGGTACAGTGTGACAAAAGGTTGTTCAAGTAGCTTTGCAAAACAGTCGCATCTTTGAAACAAGAGGTATGCTAGTTGCAAATCAAAAACATGGACAATTATTAATTAAATAATTTATGTACTCAAAGACTAACGTTTTTGAGTACGATTATTATATTAGATTTTGAATTTGTTGTATCAACAATAATAAACCTCTAAAAATTACTTTGCATTCATATTTATGCATCTACCTCAAAAATGTGAAATATAGTAAAGCAAAGAGATAATTTTTTATTCAGCATCAAAAAAATATTTCTAACCTGTCCTTTTTAAATATTATATTGTAAAGGGTTTTACATTTATTGAATTATCAGAGGTATGTGATTTGAATTTTTTGTTGCATTATTATGGTTTTAGAATTACGAACGATTTCTTTTTCATCGTCAAACAAATTAAATTTTTAAATTTATACAACATAAATATCTTTCGAGTCGAATAAGAGTTTCATGATGTGTCGATTATTGTGAACCTTCTTTGTAATATTGTAATATTTCACAGTAATTTTTTATTTATTATTATTTAGGAAAATTGTTAACATATAACAAAATCTATGTTGCTGTTGTTTTGTTAATTGTTTCATTATTTATATACATACTCCAATGTTATAAAAAATAGCGAATATATTAAATAATTCCAGAAATATATCGGTCGAACTGCAATAGACGTACCTACTGTATGTTTCTCACCTACTGTATTCTTTGCAATGATAGTAGTAGTAATTGCGAAATTAGTGACATTGGAAGTAAATTTAAAGTATGTATCACAGAAACAATTTTTTATTGTAGTGTCCTTTTTAAAAAATAGACTGGAATTAAAAAACATAATTAACAAGTTAGAACAATACCAATAACAGAAATCATAGAGCAACAATAACAACTTGTTAGAGATGCTGATTCCGCAAATTATATACAGAGTGGTTTTCTATTGTGTATACATTATGACTGTACCCAATATCCATCCATATTCTATACCTTCGTAAAATGTCTTATCGCACATTAACCTGGTTTCGCTGTCAGGTTAGTTCTAGCTAGGTAAACGAGTATATCTGTATATTACTTAGGGAACTTCATCTATTTCCGTAACTCGTGGATAGGCGAAATAGTTAGGGTGTATTAAAAATTCGCATATAAGTTATGTAATAGAAAAGGAGAGGTAAAATTTTTGTTGTCCTACTCTATTTAATCCTGTAGCCCACTATTAACTAAGTAACCACTATACCTACTTACTTCGTAAAATATTGTCAAAGAATGTTTCAATTTCATCAGGTTAGCGATCTTTTGTAATGCTGCCAGCTACATTTGATAGACTGTCTTTTGTAAACTACCAAGCAAAAGAATTTAAAATATTGTGATCTGTAGATCTAAGGGGTAATTGTATTGTATTGGCAGTACACCCTATCCACAACTGATTGGTGTTTAATCATTCTTTAATGTCTCGACAATAATGAGACGGTATACGACGGCATCTTTTTAAGTTTTTACAAAATTTAGGAAACAAACACTTTTTTGGAACAAACTGTCTTATTGCGTTTCAAAATATTCGCCTTTAAGATTTATACACTTGCGTGCGTTCAAAGCAATTCTCGAAACATTTTTTCCACTCTGAAATTGGAATCTCAAAAACATGGTTTCTAAAGGCTTCAACAGTTTCTTGAGCTGCTGGAAATCGCTGTCCACGCATTTTTTATTTGACATTCGGAACTCCAAAGAAGTCGTTAGGCGATAAATCAGGTGAATATGGGAGACAATGAAACATTAATTCAATGTTTTTCTCCTTCAAATAATCAATTGTTTGACGTGCTGTGTGACAGCTGCCATTGTCATGATGAAGAATGAAGCGACGTTTTCGGATGTTTTTCCTGATTTCGTAGATGACTTCTAGCAAACAAATTGTTGTATACCATTCAGCGTCAACTGCTCTTCGATAATCTAAAGGAATGATTGCGACATGTCCAGTATAACCGAAGAAACAAGCGATCATTTTCTTGGAAGTGCTTCGTGAACGAATAACTTTTGTGGGATTCGGTTCATCTTGGAACACCCTAACAGTGGATTGTTGCTTAGTTTCCGGCCCATACAAATATATCCAAGTTTCGTCACCTGTTACAATGTTGTATACGGATTTTGCAGTTCCTCGGTCGAATTTTTTTAGCATTTCTATACACCAATTACCACGAGTCCTTTTTTGAGCTTTGGTCAAATTATGCGGAATCCATCGGGAACAGATCTATTTCACAGCTAAATGTTCATGCGAAATCGAATGTACTGCAGTCTTCGATATGCCTAAGGAGTCTCTATCTTACTGTAAGTCACATGCCGAACTTCTTCAATCATGTTGCGCAAGGCATCGATGTTTTTTGGAATAACAACCGATTTTGGTCGACCTTCACGAAATTCACCACTGACAGACGCACGACCACGACGAAATTCTGCAAACCAATTGTAAACAGTCTTTTCTGATGGTGCTGTATTACCAAAAGTTGAACCAAGCGATTCTATGCATTGTTGTTGAGTTAGACCTTTACTAAAATCCTAAAAAGCACCCAACGAAAACCTTCACGTGAAATTTTCATTTTTTCACAGAACTGCTTTTTTTAAACGCTCAGTGTAAACAAACTACCCGATCCATTTCGAGACTCCTACTGTCTTCACAATAACAAATGTCAAATTTTACGAGAATAGTAATGACACATCTCAATAGCGCCACCTAGTGGTCGTACTCTGCTCATAGGATTCTTATGGCTGCTGATTGAATAAATCTTCCGCAGCTATATGTACGTGCGTCAGATTCAACATGTCGACGTTTTAACGCCTTTTTCAGCGGTCCAAATATTTGGAAATCGCAAGGCAATAGATCCGGGCTATAAGGTAGATGCTCTAAAACCTTCCATTTCTTTCGTTGAAGATTTTCTTTTACCACATTAGCAACATGAGGCCTAGCATTGTCGTGCAGTAAAATGACCCCATGCGTAAGTTTTCCTGGACGTTTCCATCTTATTGCTAGATGAAGCTTGTTCAAAGTCTCATTGTACAGATTTGCATTGTCATTTACTCCAAGTTCTATCAATAAGGGCCATTCATGGTCGAAAAAGAATGTTAACATCACTTTGTCTGCCGAAGGTTGTGCTTTAAACTTCTTCGGTGTTGGTTAACTTGAATATTTCCACTGCTTCGACGATAACTTACTGGATGGCTCGTAGCAATGGCACCAGTTTCATCATAGCAACTATTGACAGAAAACAGTCACCACCATTTTGCCTGTAGTCTGTGAGGTGTTGCAGAGATTCGCCCATTAGCAAGCATTTTTGTTCATTAGACAAGAGACGAGGAATCCATTGCGAGCAAACTTTACTGTAACCCAGATTACGAACAATACTATGGACAAATTCTACACTCGCACCAACAATTTCTGAAATTACTCTGATTGAAATTCGACGATTTTCTCTAATAAGGCCTTCTGGTTTTCTATTAATCCAGTACACCTTGCATCTAGTCGCGGCTCATCCACAGTCCCCTCTTTTCCATTCTTAAATGTTCGGCACCATTCCTTCACAGTTGGGTACGCAATACATCCATTTCCATATACACCCTCAGGGCATAAAAGTGGTAGAACCGCACGGTGATCAAACTTGGATGGATTTTCAACAACAATGCCATTTCGAAATCAATGTTTTAAAAGTCAGACTCATATTCAAACGCCAGACACTTATTAATGTGTTGCTTACAAACACTACTAACACTAACAAACGTCATTTGAATGATTGCATCTGTTTTCAAGGCTAAGTTAAAAAAATAGGTGAAGTGCTATTATAATAACCCTAATAATAACAAATAGAAAAAATATAATTCAATATCAATTTATCTAGTTTTTGTAGACCAAGTCTATCCTCCTGTCCTTTAATGCAGAAAAATTATTTATTATGTCTTCGTAAAATGGTTGATTTGTTATTAATTCTAATAAGAGTTCTTTTTGAATTGATATATTTGCTGAAGAAGAAAGCCTATCTTGAGATACTGCTACTACTATCTTAAGTAAGTTTTTATTCGTTTTAAGGCAAGAAAAACTTCTTTCCACTAATGCACTTGTCGACGGAATAGTTATTATGAGGCAAAAAAATTTGTAGGCTTCGGTTTTATTCTCATTGAGATTTTCTAGTAATTCGTGGGTCTATAGATTGCGGTAACTTGCATCGGCATAAAGAAGATTGAATTCGTTTTTAAGTCGCTGAATTTTTGTAAATATTTTGCCACAAAATTGACCTAAACTTTCAAATGCTTTAGGCGGAAAACACGAATCATATTGTTTGAATTTCGTAGTATCAGCCAAAGACATGAATTGTAACTTATCGCAGTCTTGAAACCTTACTTCCATTTCCATTACCATGTGATTCAGTACTTCATAAAACAAAATTCTATATTTTCTTCTAATGTCATTATTTGTAAGGCTACCGTATTCCCGCTTAGGGCGCTTAAAAATATCGATTTGTGTTATTTCTATTTCCTGAGTTTTTTTGAAGAGTGTATCAAAGAAATCGTTATTCCTTTTCCTCTTTCATATTTCAATAATTTTATTTATTTTTGTAACACAAGAATTAATATCCAATGATTTCTTTTGGACAACATCAAATAATATGTGAGTGAGAGAGAAAATATCATTAAATGCTACAGCTAAAAATGTGAAGTCAAAATTGTTGCAATCGTACTGTCGAAATAAGTGAAGAATATGGGCTATCGCTAAAAATAAACAAAACAAAAAAGATGCTGATAACAAAATCAACTGAATAACCGCAATGTATATGTAAAGAATCAACCTATTGAAAGAGTAGAAAAATATAACTACTTAGGTACAGCCTTTAATGTAGACGGTAGCAAATCTCAAGAAATACGAATCAGAATCGAAAAGGCAAGAAATATATTTACGAAAATGGATCGGGTTTTCTGCGGCCGAGATCTAAACCTTGAGTTAAAAGTACAACTGATGAGATGCTACGTATTGTCAGTACTACATTACGGAATGGAGGCATGGACGTTGAAAAAGACTGATGAAAAACGACTGGAGGCATGCGAACTGTGGATGTACCGGAGAATGCTGAGGAGTTCGTGGATAGAGAGAGTGACAAATGTGGAAGTGATGAGACGGATGAATAAGGAAAAGGAAGTGTTACTGACAGTTAAAAGAGGAAAACTGTTATATATGGGACATATTATGAGAGGAAAGAGGTATCAGCTACTTCAGGTCATTATACAGGGGAAAATCAAAGGGAGGAGATTTATAGGAAGAAGACGTAACTCATAATTGAAGAACCTCGGGGAATGGTTTGGATGTACCAATAACCAACTGTTCACATCAGCAGCCTCAAAAATAAAAACCGCCTTGATGATTGCCAACCTCCGGATCGGAGATGGCACCTGAAGAAGAAGGACGGTATTAGCCGACAATTGGTCCGAGATTTATTTATTTGCGGCCACTGGATGATACTATCTCATCGGGAAACCTTAATAAAAATACAGTAAACAATAACAAATATCTGTAATATATTGGAGGCATTTGGAATTAGTTGGAGGTAAAATGATAATTTTACATCGGTATTAACCGATAATCGGTCCGAGATTTATTTATTTACTTGCGCAATTCACCGCGGACCAATTGTAGATATTGACGTAAGCGTTACCATGGCAACGGAGGTATAAGTGCAGAGATAAAATACGTTTGAGGCTGACTCTTCACTACAATTGCACGAGTGTTGTAGGAAAGATTTTTTATGGTCATTGTGTTCACGCTCGACGGACCGTATTTAAAATTTAAATTTTAAATACAAGGGGACCAGAAAAAATGTAATGAGTTTGTTTTCACTAAGCTTATTGTATCTACGAGTATGTATGCCATAAATAAACGACTCCTGATAGGTGTAATGTCGGTAAATAATTTGTTATGTAATTTAAATAAATATACGCAATTGAATGAAAATTCTAGGTGAAGAGGCACGTCACCTACTTCACTTGGCGACCCGCCCCTGATATATATATATATATACAATATATAAAACTAATATTAGTAAAACTGCTAACTACTACTCTATAAATCAACTTGACAGGAGGCAACTATGATCGATTTCTATACTATAAAATGTTCAATAATCTTTATTACTGTGTTACAAACATTTTGGTTTGCAACTTTTAAAAAGAGATAATTTAGCTGGCTCACACTATATTTGAGTTATCACAAAACATTTTATAAATATGCTTACGGTGGGACAAGGGTTTTGTAAAATTAGGAGAGCTTTCCTATGGAATACATTTAGAAGGCTTAGCACAAACCGCTTTCTTGTTTAGATAGTTATATGTAATGTTAAAGTTATATCCGAAAAGCAGTTTGGGTTGCCTATGTAACGGATTAAAGTGTTACGAAATCAGATAAGGGCCCGGTATATTAAACACAATATAATTTTTGGATGTAATCATGATTCATGTTTACATCTAAATATTAACCATAACCAAAAAGAGTATATTTATGAAAAGAGCTAATTAAACGTAGTTGCTTTTTATTTATACAAATGCAAACAAAATATCAAAATTTTTCAACAGAATAGCAAGACGTTGGCTAAGTATTAAATTTAATAGAACTGCTAACGTTAACTGCAAGCTTAAATCATTAACACAGCAAACGATTTAATAAGTGTCATCATGCCGACAAATATATCATGTCCCCCTCAAATATCATAAATCCAAGTCAACTCCAGAGCGTCGCGATGCACCCCACACAAACAATTGAACGTCGCATGTCACCACCAGACCGACGGCCATTTTCTGCATGGTTACACATTTAACTGAGCCTGACTGGGGAGGATTTGCAGATTTAATTTGTTTATTTAAGCACACTTTGTTATTTTTGCTCTGGATTCTCCTGAAAAGCATAAAAGCCTTTCCTAAAAGTTGTACTTATTTTATGCACAGACCGCAAAATGTAACTTTGAAGTTAATTATATTTAAGAGCATCTTCCAGAAATATTTATATCATCTGTAAATTCAAAATCAATTAAATTCTAGATCTCAAAGGTTGTCGCCAACACAAACTTCTACTACTCTCTCGCGTACAGTAATTATATGCACAAGATCGGCGAGAACAATCTTCTAAATCATAAATCAACCAACTTTAAGTACGCTTCAGCAGCAGTAATTACGCAACAGCAAGAAAATATGTTAAATAAAGTATCGTTCACTATTTTTGGCCGGATGCAAGTTTTGACTTTAAATTATCGTTGTTTTTCAGGTTACATACAAAAATTTCATTCTAAAAAGTGATATTTATTTATTCGTATATAATCCGTAAATAATGTGTACTTTAATTTTGTATTTAAAATTAGCAAAATCGTTACAAACGAATATGGGACAAGACTGTTTGTACAACATGTGTCAGAAAGGAAATCTCGCAAATGGTAAAAGATAAAGATTCAATTAAATAGCTACTACAGTCAGTACTAAACTTAAATTAACGTTACTATTGTCACGTAGCTATATCAATAGGCAACCTTTCAACTTGTAGACAACATATCCAAAATTGAAATAAAGTAACAAATTATCGAAAAAATAATAAGTTTTGACGATAAAAACTTCCAAAAGTACTGCAAAAATATAGTAAAATCAACTTACATTTATGATATAGCTGGACTTAATTTAGTGAAACGTTTTGATCCTGTTACAAACTGCCCTGCTTCAACAACATATTGCATACAGCCCCAATGTCAATATTTATATAATTCTCATAAAATTAGAAAAATGTAAGGAATTTATATGGGCGAATACTAAAAGTAGTGCCTTTTAAATTGGCTGCAGCTCGCTTTTCAACATTCAGATAGACCTCCTTAGCTCTGAAAACAACAGGAAAAGAACTATAATACTATAATTTGAATACCCTTAAACTTATTTGATATTTATCTGTTTCCTAGTATTCATTTTGTTATGTTCTATTACAAATTTATCAAATATTTCGATAATTTGAAATTGGCATAACTTTTCTTGTTAAACAACTTCAGTATATAAACTTTTTTGTATCTTTAAAATAAAGACAGTTTACTATTGGGGATTTTAATTTGTCTCGAAATTACCCTGTATATGAACGCTTTAATTCATTTTGTAGTATATCTAAGAGCAAGAGATAAAACCAGAATATGATTATTCAGATCGAAAATTGTGTATAATTTACACATATTCCTACGTCCAAACGTGAACACACTGTATATGTATTTCGTATATTTTGACAATAATATTTCTACAATTTTGTGCATGTTTGGATCAAATCCGCATCCAATAAAATTTAACATTGTCAGATCTGGTGACCTTGACGACTAAGTAGACGAAATAATCTTTAGGATATATTAATCTTATTTTTAAGAAAAATCTAATTTTAAAATTCAGTTGTATTCAAAATTTAGTAAGTAACTTATTGTAAAAAACATACAAGTTTATTGAAAATCTATTTATCTGTTCATTTATGTTTTTAGTAACAATTTTCTCGACATAGGGGTGGGGCAGAACACGAACAACTATTTAGATTACCGAAAAATGTTATTCAATGGGTCCATTTTTAGACTGTTTAGTATAGAATCAAAAATCAGAAAATATGAATAGGTTTTTTTTTAGTATCACTGATATCGCCAAATGGGTTTAATTTTATTGAATACTTATAATCTGTAATTACATGTTATATCCCCGTTCACGTTCTTGACATTAACTTTGACTTTAAATGGGCGTTCAAAGCGATACTACCAACTATTTAGAATAAAACATTTTAGTCTATATAACGCTTAATAAGTTTTTTCTTCAGTTACAATGAAAAACCATTTTTTTTTTCAAAGGTAGCAGTGGAACACTGAAGGCTATCAATCTAGATATCCGGCATGCAAGAATTATTAATCAGTTAGTATGAGTTTACTTGTTTGTTATTACAAATAACGTAGTAGTAGATTAGAACATTTCCCATGGTCATCCACATAATATAATGAGCCTATAGATATGTTTTTATGCAACGGATTGTACAAGATATAGCTCACCTAAACCATAACCTAAAATGTTTACATACGAGGGTTGTTCAACTGAAACCTATCTTTGATCAACTTAACCTTGAAAACAAATGCAATAATGTTAATGTTAATGTTAATAGTGTTTGTAAGCAAGACATTAATAAGTTTCTGGCGTTTGAATTTGATTCTGACTTTCAAAACTTCGATTTTGAAATGGCGTTTGTTGTTGAAAATCCGTGCAAGTTTGAGCAGCGTGCGGTTCTAACCTTACAATTCTTATGCCCTAGGGATATGCAGTCATTGCAGATTCATACGCGAATGCAAGCAGTGTATGGAAATGCATGTACTGCGTGTCCAAATGGAAAGGAATGTTGCCGAAAATTTAAGAAGGGAAAAGAGGGGACTATGTAACAGCCGCGACCAGGTGCAAGATGTAATGCATTAACAGAAAACAATATGCCATGTGTGGAAGGCCTTATTAGAGAAAATCGTCGAATTTCAATTAGAGAAATTTTGGAAATTGTTGGTGCGAGTGTTGGATCTGTCCATAGTATTATTCGTAATCTGAGTTACAGCAAAGTTTATTCACAACGGATTCCTCTTCTCTTGTCTATTGAACAAAAATACTTGCGAATGGGCTTATCTCTGCAACACCTCACAAACTGCAGGCAAAATGGAGATGACTTTCTTCTGCCAATAGTTGCTGGTGACGAAACTTGGTGCCATTACTACGAGCCATCCAGTAAGTTATCGTCGATGGAAACATTCAAGTTAACCAACACCGAAGAAGTTTGAAGCACAATCGTCTGCAGGCAAGCTGATGTTAACATTTTTTTTCGACATTGAAGGACCGTTGGTGATATAGTCTAAGGAACCTGGAGTAAGTGTCAATGAAATCTGTACAATGAAACTTTGAACAAGCTTCATCAAGCAGTAAGACGGAAACGTTCAGGAAAACTTACGTGTGGGGTCATTTTGCTGCACGACAATGTTAGACCTCATAAGAAAATCTTCAACGAAAAAATGGAAGGTTTTAGAGCATGCACCCTATAGCCCGAATCTATTGCCATGCGATTTCCAAATTTTTGGACCGCTTAAAAAGGCGATAAAAGGTCGGCATTTTGAATCTGACACAGAAGTACGGATAGCTGTGGAAGACTTCTTCAATCAGCAGCCACAAGAATTCTATGAGCAGGGTATGCGTCGGTTAGTGAAACAATGGGATAGATACCTTAACTGTGAGGTAATTATTTGCAATTAAATTATTGAATAAATGTTTTATAAAGCAAAGATGGTTTCACTTGAAAACACCTCGTATTAAGAACCATAGACACCTTACTTCTATTTAAGTGACAAATGTTTCTTCCATTTTTCAACAAGGGTAGTTTTGCTTGCGGACGCTTGTAGAGAAATAAACGTATCTTAGTTTCTTTGGGATAATCGAAGTTTGTATATTATTTCATGACGTAATATGCAGAGTGTCTATTTAGTGCAGGATTCTGTGATATCTTACTTATTATCTCAAATATAGAAAACTGTCATTAAGAATATCACAAGAAGTATTGTCTCACACAGAACAACCTGTATATTATTAGTTTTTAAAATAATTCATTGATAGAACTATAACTATTTAGAATTTCTTCTTTCACAGTAATTAACCGTGTAAGATACGTTTGATATGTGCTTCGTTCTTTTCATTACTGTCGGAATCTATTATTACTATTATTTACAATATGTTAGTTAGTAACTTGTATTGGCGTAGTTCTAATATTCCAGCAGAATAAGCGGGTAGTAAAAATCAAAATAATTCTGTTTGTTGTAGCTGAGCCATTGGTATTCTTGTATTCAAAATTATGCCTGACAAAGCTCCATTGTATATCACAGATGATAGTTATTATTATTATTACTAATATAATTATAATATTGATCTATTTAGACTAGGCTACAAAAATAATGATGTATCCTTAAGCCAGTTGTGAACTATAGGGAGCTCACACGATCTCCTTGTTAAATTTTGCTGGAATTTGCGAGCCCCTTATTACAATTCTGGTTACTTATTTATTTAACTAAAAACATATGAAATTGTTGAAATTTTAATAGCCCACCACTGCATTAAGCTTAGTACAGCGAACAGAATGAAAGTATTGGTGGTTTAAAAGGACTTCCGGTTTAGCCGGTAATAATATCACCTTTTTTATTTTTAATGGAATCCCTGTTTCTACGTATGTATCGATAGACACTTTTTTGCGAGTTCGATGATATAGCGTTTGATGCCTTTATTTTTAATAATTCTAGAGATATTCAACAAAACACTTAACAATAACGCTCCCTAAGTTTTTTATTACCTACCAAATACAAACAAATAAAAAATACACAAAATGTCACAATTCCACATAAATAGCTTCACATGAGAAGATGCTCAAAATCACTACCAGTTACTTCTTGGCAATAACCAAGTCTATGTACAAATCCTTCAGATACATTAACAAAGATACTGTGCAAGAATTCTTCTTATTTCACCTGTCTCAATTATCCCCAATTATATGGTCGTTCGGTGCAAACTCTAGATTTTAAATATCCGTAAAAAGAAAAATCCTACCGATTGCAGTCTGGAGCACAAGCGGGCCATTCAATAAAACCACCTATTTGGAAACGTTTGGTTTAAACAACGTCGAACATTTATAGTGTAAAGGATGTAGATTTATTTTAGTGCACGTAGTGGAATGCCAGTAAATAAACCCTTCACTGTTATAAATAAAAAATACAGGGTAGAAGAAAACTTGCCACTAACAAACAACTTATACTCAACTGTTTTCCAGTTCTATCCACTAACCTTGCAACAGTATTACTCTCATATACAGTATGTTAGCAAATTACTTATTCCTAACAATGGGCAGGCGCTCCGTCCTGGTGAAACCAAATATTATTAGGTAATTCCCATTCTTCTTCATGAGCAGACTCAATTTTTTGTAAACAGTTTTAAATATTTTTGATCTGTTAACATAACATCAATAACAACCGGGCCAATAATGTGGTTCCCAAAAATACCGGTCCAAATATTTAATTTTTGTTGGTCTTGAATACAACCAGGATTATTTCTCGACCAGTAGCGACAGTTACGACAATTGACCGTACAAGCTTATTTTCACTAGTTGCAATCTTTGGTCGTCTAGTTTTAGGTAAATTTCGAACATTTCCATTCAAATCATGCCTTCTCAAGGTTTTGCTTACTACTGTGCACGGTGTTTGATCTCGATCTTAATGCAAATTGTCAAATAAAGTGCAAACTTCTTGCAAAGTTCTAAGACACTTACCAAAACC
>JABXWE010036331.1:0-23185 GCA_014611495.1 Limonius californicus
CTTTACTAGTATCTTCAAATATTCTAAAATTCTCTACAATTTTCTTATCTAAACTCCCCTTTATTTGTACTAAATTATTCTTCATTTCATCTATATTTTGCTTCATTTCTTTATTATTATTTTCGATTTTCTCCTCTAAACCTCTCATCATACCTGTATTCTCTTCCTTCGTTTCTTTATTGTCCTTTCTCATTTCTTCTAGCTTCTTACTCATTTCTTTACTAGTTTTATCACCCATTTCTTCTAATTTCTTACTCATTTCTTTACTAGTCTTTTCTCCCATTTCTTCTATTTCTTTACTACTTTTCTCACTATTTTTATCCATTTTTTCATTCATTTCTTTAAACATTTTCATCATCTGTTCCATCATTGTTCCTTTTTCTTCGCTTTCTACACTCACACCAGATACGTTTGCCTCTTCTCCTGTCAACTCCATATCTTCTGTCTCACTCCTTTCTTCTTCCATCTTACTCTTTTTCTTACTTTTACTTATTTTACTCATTGAATCTTTGTCTTCTTCTTTCTTCCTGCCTTCCAAATCACAATCATCCCAATAACTTTTCATTTACTTCCTCTCATTAATTTTTCTCAAATTATTGTACACACAATTAGTCCTTTTGCAATAAATAACTATCAAAAATAACTATTGTTTATAACTATAAACTATCTAAGCCCCACGTTGCTTGGCGACAAAAAGATGCCATGTATTATATATTTAATTATATTAATAATAAATCTATAATCGCCCCACGTAGGCAGCGACCTAAATATATGCTATGTATTTTTAATTGTTGATAATAAATTTATAATTATGTAATTTTGTTGGGCGCCAAATTTGAGTTTTTGCTCAAATTAAATAAACATAATTTATACATACTAGCATCTATATAGACTCTTGAAATCTCAAGGTAAATTGTTTCGTGGCTTCACTGAATTAGATAGTCAATTATGAAACTATTAAAATACATAATCTTATAAATACAGACTTAATTTTAAACTTATCTTTTTTATTGCGTCACTCCGACCATACTGTAGACACCACTTCTTATGATTTCTGCAACATCTGCATATTTATACTGCTTGCAAATCTCATTGTATCGGCCGGAACTAGTTGATTCTAACGATGACAGCGTCCTGATTGCAAATTCGAAAGTTTGCGAAACAAAACCACTGAATTACTATAATGGTTCAGTTAAATGTTCAAATTTGTTAAGGTAAGTTCTTTAATTGTTTTTAACACCACAGGATTATTATTTTTAATAAGTGAATGAAAGATTTTAATTTTATTTCCTTTTCTCTTTCAGAAAAATTCCACAAAAGAAACACACTTGGTAAATTCTTTTATTATTAATCACTATAGTTGAATTAAAACACAAATTCTGGTTACACTTTACTTTTAATAACTGTTTCAAATTTTTGTAAACAAGGTTACATAACCTAACTTAACTTTTTGCAAGGTCACGCCTATTTTTATAACAAAATTAAATTGTGCACTAATTGAAATTACGTGCTCTTTGTTCGATGGCCAAAAAGGAACTGAATTCAATTTTTCCTGACAGAAACCTCTACAAAATCCAACAATAAAGCATCGTATCATAGCAACGTCTTAAAAACAAGAACAGAATTTGAAACAAAATCTAGGGAATATTCTAGAAATTATTATTTTAAAATTTAAATAATTAATATTAATCTTATGAATAAAAATATTGAAAAACTAATTTCACATTACGAAGCAACGTACGAAGTATCGAAAACAGTTTTTACATATAACAGGTTTATAAATATAGTTTTAACTATAATTTTACATTAATTGTTATAATTTATGACATAATTAATCTATCTAGAGTATATTTCAGGCTCAAATATGGATTTTAGTTCCAATAAATATCGTTTTTAATATATAACAGTCCTTCCGAAGATATTTTAGTGTAGTATAAAGCATGATAAAGACATTTAACAAATAGTTAATAATAATTACATTAATTTAATATAAAAATCATGGCAATATATATATGTATATATATTGCGAGTAAATAATTTTACATAGAAATTACTCAATACATCATTATTGACACTTTCCACATGACCTTTTCCATACGTTTTGGTCCCTCCAGTCTTCTTCATGTAATCCTCTTTTTTCCATAGCTTCTGTCACGCCTTGCATCCATGTTGTTTTTGGTCGCCCTCGCTTCCTTCTTCGATTTGGGATCCATTTTATATAATTTTAATAATAAAAAGTATGTGCAAATGTGTCAGTAGTTTCAATAACGTATGGTATATTTTGAGGGGATAGGATAAACCATTTTAAGATATATAAGCGCTCAAACGTCCCTGCGCCAAACCATGCCTGCGTCAAACCGTGCCTGCGCCAAACCGGGTTTGCGCCAAACCGGCCGCGTCAAATCGGCCACACCAATCCGGTGGCGCCAGAACGTCCCAGACCGGGTAAAATACATATTGAGAAGAGGCTGAAGTTACCTAGGAGTTCTGACTCAAGCAAGAAGCTTAAATTCTCTGTTTTTAATTCATTATTTAAGATTACCCTGTTTAGTTCAACAACAATTCTTATTTGTATTAAACCTAGTAAACGACGTATCAAAATAAGCTGCGTAATTAGCTTGCATCAGCAATAAGTTACTTTTCAAAGATTATATTATGTCGCTGCTGTATTGTTTGCCTTAATGACACAGTTTTTAAACTTAAGAAGTGAACAGCGCAAAGTCGTTGTTAATGAACTTCCATATGTTATTTAAAAATGTGCATATCGTGGACTAATAGCGAACATTTAATTCGGCGAAAAATATATAAAATGAACTGGGAAAACTGCTTACGGTAAAATTGTAAAATTTCCAGTACCGGAGGATTGGAATTTTAACGGCCGTTTTCCCTTGTTACGCAAAGGTAAACTAGCGATATATTCTGCCTAGTAAATATCTTCTGAACTAGAAGCGTTTACACTTCCCGTAGTCCGGAGCTCACGTTCAGCTATAGGTCTTCTTTGTTCATGGTACTTTAAAAACGCGCAACATAGGTGTAGGAGAGAAGATCGCTGTCTCGTAAGAGATGAAGCACTCGAAAAAGAAAACCAACTTCCATTCTTGAAACAGATATTAAAAACTTGTTATCGATACACTAGTGACATTACAACATATTGGTCAACTGTGAAAGAAGTTATGAGCAATCTAATTCTAGCATTGCTTTTCGTTATACACAGTTCCTTCCTTATCTTTCATGCTAGTTCCAAACAACTTGTACTGCTCTGTTATAACTTTTCAAACTGCTAAAGTGTTATAGTAAATATTATTTAACCTGACGTCTAAAGGCTTAACTGTTGGACAAGCCTCCAAAAACGATTAAAATTCCGAACGACCCAAGTGCTTTACAAAAATAACTGAGTAAATACTAAATACATGCGTAAGACCAAGACAACAATATCGGGCAGTTACTCATCGCTAATCGGTTCAGAAATAATGCACAGTAATGTATTTTGTAAAGCGCTGTTACTTAAGGAGTATTATTGCGTACACACGTTAAGCGGGCCGGAGGTCAATTTCCAGTGACATCCCAACGGTCTTAAAGCGTTTCCTGGTCTTTTATTTATGGCTTACGGTTAATACATTGCAGCACGTTTTTGTAATAAAACAAATTTGGATGTAGCAATCAAGAGAAGTTTTTATTAAACCTAAACAAACCGCTGTAAGCTAACTATTGATTAGAAATTAAAAATTTGATATTAAAGCCGAAATCATTTGAAACAAATAAACTTATAAATAAAGGTGTCATATTGCGAAATAAAACAGATATAATATTTTAACAATACGACCTCGAGTAAACTTCTAAACAAAACATGATTAAAGTGTAATGTAGTAATGATAAAACATACCTACACAGCTGCGAGTCAATTATCACTGTCAACGTTACTATCATCTTCATCCTCGAATACGTAGTCGTCGTCTTCACGGTCACTTTCTGTATTAACCATAAAGGTTAAAGGTCTAACTTCTTCTATTACCCGTTGCTTCTCCAACGTTTTTTGAATTAATTCATTGGTATGTCGGATATAGTTCTTCCATATCTCAGGATTTATTCTATCTAAAGATTGTTGCCACATTTTTTTAACTTCTTCCTCTACACCTTTTACTTCGCCAATGTGTTTGTTATAATAATTTTTCGCGATGCCCCACACCAATTCAATAGCATTGAATTGGCAATGATATGGCGGCAAACGAATAACTTCGTGGCCGTATTTAGCAGCTAATTCGTCCACGTAGTACTTTTGGCTGTCTGGGGTTACATGGTTGTAATTTCTAACCACATCCATCAATTCCGTTTTTGACATTTCGCTGGTGAACCACTCACAAATGTATGCTTTGTTCCACTGAAGCGTTGGTACCTTATCAATTATCCTACTATGGTAGGATGCGTTGTCCAAGACTATAATTGAAGGTTCTTCCAAGTGCTTCAGGACGTTCTCTTCAAACCATTTTTCAAACAACTCCGCGTTCATGTTGTCGTGGTAATCGAGTAATTTATTTTTTGTGCCGAATATCAAGCTAGCACCCTCCAGGAATCCATTTTCAGTACCTGCATGAACAATAATATATCTTTTACCATCTGATGTTTTCGTAGGCTGCTGCAAACTCTTAATACTATCATCTTGCCACGTTTTCTTGGACGATCCTTTACTGAAAACTCAAGTTTCATCTATAAACACAACCTGACGTGGTTCTGGTGAATTGCGGTTTTTTAGGTAAAGGCGTAAAAATTTGTGTCGTTTAGCAAGAACGTGAGATTGCTCACATAAACCTCTCCTGTTGTCTGTTGCTTCATGGCAAAACCCTAAGTGCTTTAAAACTCTACCTAAAGTGGCTCTTGACATGTCGCATTTGCTTTTCTTTAATTTTAGCTAATAAAGAATCTAATGTAACGTGTTCTTGTTTTGTCGTATATAACGTCATTAATTTCAACTTTCACAGCAGCTGGCAAATCTCTGTATTTATATTGCATCCGTTTTCTTTTTTGCGTGTTTAAGTTTGCTCCATTTCGGGAAGCACTTACAGTCCTTGATACCGTAGCTTCCAAAACATCTAGAGCAGCAGCCGTCCTCCGCTGTACAGCTCTGACGTATTCCAAAAGGCCAAAGTTGTTTTTTTCTTTTATAAAGTAATTCCGCATCCTCAGTACACATTCCCTCTCTTCTTTAGTTAGATTCCTATATTTCGCATCCATATCGTTATTGTTATTAATGTCACACAAAACTGTTCCTGTAACTTGCTAATTAGCAAAAACGACTAATCAAAATGTCTTTCACACTAAATTTCTTTTACACACTAAATGTTGTTTGTATATTCAAGTATATGAGCTAAAGCACTAAAACACTGTCATCACTAGAGCTAGGATAGTTAGGCAAAATAAATTCTTGAAAAAGGCAGGCAAAAAGGCAAAAAAAGATTTAACAAAGCACTAAAAAGGCAAAAATAAAGTAAAAAAGGCAAAAACGAAAAAAAAGGCAAAATTACCAAAAAAGACAGAAAAAGTAAAAAATTACAAAATCCGAAGAATACTTGAGGAAATAAGAAACGGCGTTTAACTGAGAGGGAAAAAGCAACAGCTAAATATCTATTCAAGTTAAAATAAAAACAACTGAAATTCTATTAAAACTGAAATACAGTCTATGCACTTCGCAAATCACAATGTTAACACGTTCGAAAATTGTGGCAAACTGGCTGATTCAGTAGAAAACTTTCTCCTGACAATACTGGTCCCCTTATTAAAATTAATCTTAAGAAAATAATCCTTCTGGAAAATTTTCGCTAAACCTCTACCTTTAACTTGGATTTATTAAAGTTCATTTTATGCAAATAACAAGCACGGTATGAGGTACTTTTAAATAATCATCTCGTGATACAATGAAAATTAAGATTTTTCGGAATTTATTGCGTTCTTCTTGTGTGTATTCTTTTCCTAAATTTCTAATTAATTGCATTAATTTGTTGAATCCATATTTGTTTTATTATAACAACTTAAAAATAAAATGCCAGGAAACACTTTAAGACCGTTGAGGTGTCACTGGAAATTGGCGCTTTACAAAAAAGACATTACTGTGCATTAGGCTATATTTATGAACCGATTTGCGATGAGTAACTGCCCGATATTGTTGTCTTAGTTATTTTTGTAAAGCACTTGGGTCGTTCAGAATTTTAATCGTTCTTAGAGGCTTGTCCAACAGTTAAGCCGTTAGACGTCAGGTTAAATAATATTTACTTTAACATTTCATAATATTACACTTCCTTCGATCTATATTCGTGCTAACATTTTCAGCTTGAAGTTTCATACCTTAATAGAAAGTGATACTCACCTTCATTACCAAACGAAATTCTCATAAATTATAATTGATTCATGTTACTCTATATCATCAAAGGATTAATTAACAAGATAAGAAACCTATTATAAACTGCACATTTTCAGTCCTTCACTTAAGTTCATGGCTGCGTATTACAGTAAATTCTGGTAACTAATAAAAAAACATTGTCGATTATTAACAAAAATATAATATGGTGTGTCTTCGTGCAACTGACATTACCTACATCAAACCGCTTTACTACTTTCTTAACATTTTCGCGTTAGTTCCTCCTTATACGAAATTAAGAGGTACCAAACTGAAAGCATACAATATCTATGCCTTCTGCGGAGCAGCTGGATGTATTTTAATTTACATTTTCGTACTGCATCTGAAAATACAATTGGTTTATCCCAAACAGCATTTAACAGTGGCCCTTACAAACGCGTTAGCGAACGTCACCCAAATTGGGTCGATTATGGTTGCAATTATCCGATCAACATTTAAAAATGCAAACGAATTCAGATTGTTTACTAGACTTTTTATAGAAATTGACAAATCTCTGAATTACACTAAAATACGAAGTTCTACTTGTTACAGATTCTACGTTGAAATAATCATCGCCCATGTTTTAGTAATACCTCTATTTTGTTTGGATACTTTGTTTTGGATCCCAACAAAAGGACCTTTGATTTACATTAGATTCTTTGTCAAAGACATTACAGCGTATTTGAACTTGATTACCGTTCTGCTAATCTACAATTACGTTATATCTTTTCTGCATCGTTTTGAAAGATTGAACGACTACTTGAAGAGCGAAATCAAATACGCAATAGCTCACCAGTCATCGGTAATATCTGTATGTAGTTCCAAGGAGCTACACAAACAATTTAGAAAAGTGTGCAATGCAAGAGAAATCTTCACGCATTTGAGTACATTAATAGGAATTTTTAATACCTTGTTTGGTTGGCAAATACTTTTTCTCTGCGCAGATGTTGTAGTACATCTTCTGGAAATTATCAATGTTGCATTTGTAATGGTTGCTTTCGAAACAATTTCGACAAACGTTCCTATGGAAATAAATTTCATTTCGTTAAGCTTATGGTGGTGTAGCGTTCTTATAGTAAGTAACATGCGTAATTTTAAGTCGTTGCTTAACAAAGACTTATAAAAAGTTTTACAGGTAATGGTCATATCCGTAACAGTAGCATGCCATAAAACCACAAAGGAAATTCAACGAACACCAGCATTATGTTATGAGCTGCTTCTGTACTTTCCGGCTATTTGTAAGAATTTTGAATGTCGAATTTTGAGAGAAGAATTAATTGTATTTTCTCAGCAGTCTACTCTACAGCCGCCTTATTTTTCAGCTGCTGGATTCTTTACTGTTAGTTACAGCATGTTGTTTGGTCTACTTGGCACTGTTACTTCTTATGTCATTGTTATAACACAACTTAACAAATAACTGTGTAATTCTACAGTACAGACAGACTTGGTAAAATATATATGTATGCTTTTTGTGAATCTCCGCTGCTGACTATTTATATCAAGAGATTCAAAAAAAGCTGATCCTCAGCGGGCTGTGGAATGAAAAATCACGTCTTTACTAGACTAAAGGAATTTTTATGATGTCAGATAAATTAGTTATCTTTTTTTAAACGAAACTGACAGATTGTTAAAATGATTTTTAATACATTTCAAAGAGCATTCATTATTGAATCTTACTTTCAGAACGGCTTTCAAGTTGACAGAGAATGGACCTATTCGATTCCTCCTTGTTTTGTGGAATTCCGAGAGAGGTATCCCAATGAAATTATTTTTATGCTTTGGTTAAGAATTTAGTCAGCAATTTTCGAGAAACTGGAAGTGTTGGAAGGAAAGAAGGGTCTGGTAGGCCAAAGAAGATGGTACCTGCTTTAATTGAAACTTTAAGACAACGAATTGACGAGGCTCCAAAAACACCAATTAGACATTTATGCCAGCAAGTTGATGATTTAAGTTACGATACATGCCACAGAATATTGAGACAAGCGTTGCATCTGCATCCTTACAGATTTATTTCCGTTCAGGAGCTTTTAGAACAGGATTATCCAAAAAGAGTTCTGTTTTTGGTTTTTGGATAATGTCAATGATGAGCAGTTAAATTTAATCTTTTTTACCGACGAAGCCCGATTTTACCTTAATGGGTATGTTAATTCCGAGAATATGCGGATTTGGAGTAGCGAGAATCCAAACGTTACAATTAAAGTTCCCCTTCATCCACAGAAAATAGGAGTCTAGGTTGGAATGAGTCGTCGTAGATTAGTTGGGCCAATCTTTTTAGAAGGCACGCTAACTGCAGCAAGGTACAGGAACGAATTATTGCAACCTTTCTTAAACGAACTTCACGATGATGAGCTACGGGATGGTTTTCTGAAACAGAATGGCGCTACAGCTCATGCAGCTGCAGATACAATTTATTTTTTAGGCGAATATTTTGATGACCGAATCATTAGTAGGAATACTGTAACACCCTGCTGCTTTGAAAAACACCATTTTTAAAACTCCAGTTAATGATTTAAACGAACTGAAACTTAAAATTGAAGAAAACTGTCAAGAAATTAACAACTCACCTCAATTATTACAAAATGTTTTTGAAGGTATAAGAAGACGAGTTCAGAAATGTTTGGAGGAAGAAGGCAGACATTTTCAACATTTGTTGTGATCATTACATTAGTTCAGGTTTATTCATTTCTATTACTGTTGCTCAATAAAAGATTTATGCTCCTAAAAATGACGTTTCATTATTATTTAATTCCAGCTAACACAACATAACCTGAAATTGACATTATAAACATTCCTTTAGTCTAGAAAAGACGTGACTTTTCATTCCACAGCCCGCTGGCATCAGCTTTTTTTTTGGAACTCTTGATACAAATAAGTATTGAAAAATACCAGTATTCTATTTTGAATCAGAATTGTGTATAACAATTAGTAAAACTTCTTGCTAATTTATTTATATATTTAATAAAAAATAATTTTTCCATGGTTATAAAAGTAAAATAATGTATTATTTAAGGTTACAAGCTCGCCTTAATTTGCTCATTACCAAATACTCGATTGCCGATTGCTCGCTAAGAAAGGTGTTCGCAAAGACAGTTGCTCGCCATCAGTTTGTTCAACACCCAACTTGTTCGTGGTGCTAAGTATAGTTACATCCTTATAGAAGAACTAGGTTTTTATGTAAGGCATGTTCATTTGCATACCTAGTAAACAATTACGGAATATATATTATTAAAACTAAGAACATTTAAAAATATATATCAATTACACTTCTCTTAATTAATTTTATTAGGAGCAAAAAAATAGATATTAGCCTGCTAACCTGCTAACCTGCTTTAACTGTCAAAATTCTTTAGAGGAATTGGAAGATTTTGAGAACTACCAACAGCATGTACTATATGCCTACGGATAATATTTTATTTTAAGAATAAATTGCTCGTTGAACATCTTTCCCGCGAGCAAATAGTTGTCGAGCATAAACACCGCCCAGTAACCAACACCGCTTTTGTCATAGTCCCCTTTGTATTGGTTCTTAGTCCAACATAACACACACACCTAATTGCTGTATTATACGAGGGTTGCCTGTATTGAATTTGAATGATACTTCAAAATTACTTATGCGTATTAATTAGATATTGTGTAGTTACATGTAGTGTTTAACTTACCATTTAGTGAGATGGACTGTTACATTTTACTTGGTGGCATATAAATTACTAATTAGTAATTTTTAAAATATTAGCTAGTTCTGTAAGAAACTATGTCTACTAGAATATTAATATTAATAAATGAAATTCCGTAATTCAAATGTCTTTATATTTAAGGTTGTAACGGTCCAACCCTTTTTAGTCTAGGGGTTGGAATGCTCTGGATAGCTCAGGTCCAGTGCTCTTGTCTAAAACTAAAGAAACTATACAGCGGTAGTGGATTAAACACTTTATTATTTATATTTGCATTAGTTAATTACATGCAGATATACACACACGGTATAGAATGTACTTATTTATTACTATAAGTAATTAATATCGTTTATTTACAATTAAATACACAGAATATGAAATTTAACGTTGTTTATATACATCTAGGTATGCAACCCAAATTGCATACAACCAAAATCTAGGGAATACAATTTTACGACAGCACGTGGAAACCCAAATAGGTTAGGTTTGCACGCGGGAGCTCCTGTAATAAAACAAATATCATCAAGTTCTACAACTTACGTCCTACCGTTTTAAAAATATCAAAAAAGTCGGATTATTGACAAACAAGGATCAATAATATTCTGATGGACGGTGTCTCTTCTCTCTTCGTTTTGTGTGGATAAACATCAACCCACTTTCAACCCTTTATCGACATCGCCATTTTAACCAAAAATTAGAGGAAAAAGGAAAATCAACGTAGATTCATTCCCAACATGGAGGCGGGCCGCTATAGCAGTCAGTCGGGTTCCGCAGCGGCACCCTAAACCTCTCTTCAGCAAGTAATGAGAATGTAAGGATAGGAAAGACCAGGAAAATGGGATAATGGAATTTCATGGGTAATACTGTCCAAGCATTTACCTGTATGCCCCAGGAAACAACGAAATACCTGAATTGGGACAGACGGCCCGGTGTTTCAAACCCCAGAGCTCCCGAATGAAAGGTAAACTCTCTACCGCCGAGCCACCATCCTCGATACCAAAAACAAGGTGCCTACAATCTTTGTGCCTGTTTGTTTAGAAGATCTAATTCGCTGTTTCCTGCATGAAAATTCAAATTCCGCTACATGCTGAAATCCATATCTTTTGTTCGTGCTGCTGTCATCTTCCTCCATACGCTTCTCGTTAAATAAGAAAATGAAAAGAGAACCTTCTTGAGCTCCTTCAACATCGAACTAAGGTAAAAATTATCCATTTATTGCCGTCATCAGTGGAAACTGTTCGCAGTGAATTCATTTTTTTCTTTAAAGTGCTTCGAATTGTATGAAAAATGGAAATTCGATTTCCAGTAAGCTGTTGGTTCTCAATACTTTCACGAGAATTTTCATTTAACTGTTACTTGAAAGAGTGGCGCCCATTTATTTTGCTTTGACCTGTACACCACAGCAACAAAGACTTCCTTCCTGTAAGCGTTTTCCGTGCAGCATCACTCCTCCCTAAAAATACATTTTAATGCAATAATTATTAACAGTAAAGAAATGAACAGATTATAAAACTTTCATCACATTTAAAGTGCCCCGCACGGCGAGTTCGTTTACAGTTTCTATTCTAAGGTAAAATTCCCTTCATTTTAATGCAAACTATAACACAAAGTACATTTTAATGCAATAATTTACAACAGGAAAAAATGAACAAATTGTAAATTTTCATCGCATTTAAAGTGTATCGCACGCCGAGTTCGTTTCTAGTTGTTATTCTAAGGTAGAATTCGCTGTACTTTAACGCGGATTAGAGGACAAAATATATTCTAATGCAATAATTTTCAACAATAAAGAAATGAACTAATTGTAAACTTTCATCACATTTAAAGTGCCTCTCACGTCGAGTTCGTTTACAGTTGTTATTCTAAAGTAGAATTCGCTTTACTTTAACGCAAACTATAGGACAAAATATATTCTAATGCAATAATTTTCAACAATAAAGAAATGAACTAATTATAAATTTTCATCACGTTGAAAGTGCCCCGAACGCTGAGTTCGTTTCCAGTTGTTATTCTAAGGTAGAATTCGCTTTATTTTAACGCAAACTATAGCACAAAATAAATTTCAATGCAATAATTTGCAACAGTAAAGAAATGAACAAATTGTAAACTTTTGTCACATTTAAAGTGCCCCCCACGCCGAGTTTGTTTGCAGTTGTTATTCTAAGGTAGAATTCGCTTTATTTTAGGGCAAACTATAACACAAACTACATTTTAATGCAATAGTTTACAACAGGAAAAAATAAACAAATTATAAATTTTCATCACATTTAAAGTGCCTCGCACGCCGACTTTGTTTGCAGTTGTTATTCTAAGGTAGAATTCGCTTTATTTTAACACAACCTATTGCACGAAACACAAGTAAAATGTAAAAGTTATACAAGAACTTATAAGAACCCATATAATAAGGTAAATTTATTTTGCTGAGTGCTTTATTATCTATTTGTTTTAATATTTCTTTATTTATTATTAATAAACTGTTGTGTAGTTAGATGGAGACCGCGACAAACAAAGAGAAGCGTAGGAAGACCACCCACAAGATGGATAGACGATATCAGGAAAATAGCGGGGAGAAACTGGATGCAAAAGGCGCAAAACAGAGGTACATGGAAGAAAATGGAAGAGGCTTACGTTCAGGAGTGGACGGAAAAAGGCTGAATAGAAGAAGAAGAAGAAGAAGAATAAACTGTTAATCTAGTATTTATAATTTTTCCTATGTATTTAACGTAATTGAAAAATAACCCTTAGTCACAAGTTCGCAAATGAAAATTATAGTATTTTTTCCGTTAGTTTGCCGCGGCGCAGGTTTAAAACCATTTAAATCTCCAAGTTGAGATTATTACTATAAATTTACCCCAATTACGTTTATTGCTGTGTAAAAATATTACAATTTAGGAGCCTGTCCCTTCTTAAATATGAAGCCTTTCAAAGAGTGACGATTTTAAGGTTCGGGCTGTATTTGGAGGCCCACAGAAAAAAAGGCGAAAGCATAGGCAAATAAACACTTAAACGTCTGACGGTAATACACTACTAGAGTAAGTACAAATATTACCGGACTTGCGGTCTAGGTGGCGCATCTTACCAAAATCCTTACTAAAAATTGTGGGTAAGCAAAGTGAATATTGTAGGAAAACTAGCAACACTGACTGTATATAGAATTGTTTTGCTGGACCATAGTAGAGAGTTCAAAAGCCAGGTAAACACGGATTATGACTGGAGAGCGGATAAAAAAGCTTAAAAAATGTGAAAAAAAGCACTTAGAAAACCATAAAATTTAGAGAAAAACGGCATTTAAAAAACCGGAAAAAGGCATTTAAAAGGCATTAAATCAGAAAAAAAAACATAAATAGACTATAATATTTTTTAATGTTTTATATATTTATTAATATTTTTTACATAGAAATTCTACAAGTAACAGCTTGAAACTAAAAAAACATACATATTTTCTTTAAGTAATATATTATATAGGAGTAGGTATTTAAAAATAAAAGTGTTTCTTTTTACAAATTTCAAAATAACTACAATCTATTCATGAAAACAGTTAACCACTAAATGTTGTTCTAAGTGTTCGATCGTAAAATTATGCCTTCTATCGCTCAATAAATTTTAGAAGGCAGAAAAGCTTCTCTCCACATCCACACTTGTTATGGGCGCATTTTTAAATTTAGCTATTATATGTGGATCCATTTGAAAATCGGAAACATTGTCACCACTCAAGATCAAATTTATTTTATTTAATATTAAAAATCCCTCATTTTTACAAAATACTTGTTCTGATTTTAATTTGATTTCTTGGCCAATGCGCCCAGGTGCTTTAGAAATTGCATCTTTAAAATTGTTCGGGTTTGGGTTGTAGGTTTGTAGATTCATGGAACGACATTCCCTGCTTTTCTAAAAATTTTATTGTGTAGCTCACAAAATTTAAGTGAGATTTTATGAAACCTAAATTGTTTTGAAGGTCTTGTTCCTTGATAACTGTTTGGCAGTCTTTCACTGATTTGCTTGCCATCTCGGGAAATGCAAATATAAAGTTTTTAACCCTTCAAAATTGTTCGCATAGTACATCGCAGCATCTAGCCAAGTTCCCCATCTTGTTAGCACTGGTTCAGGGGGTAATACGACATCAGGTAATCTCTCCTTGAATAATTGTACCCGTAAAGAAGCTTTTATAAATACTTTTTTCCATTTTTAATTACATCATTTACCAATGAAAATTTCAATCCTATTGTTTCAGCAATTCGATTCAATCCATGCGCTAAACATGCACAATGTATTAAATTTTCGTCGCTTTTATCATATAAGGTGCTGCGTCGGAGAGCATTAGTAAAATTGTGTGACTTGGTACTGCCCCCGGCAAAAAAAAAGCTAGTCAGTCCATCATTAATGAATTTTGATATAGTATTATTGTTAGTTTTCTTCAATTCCTTTGTACATATAAAAACTATTGGTCGGAATGTCTTCATTCAGAACTCCTATTATTAAATTAGCAACATACCTTCCACAAGCGTCTGTGGTTTCATCCACACTAAACCATAAATAATTGTTGTTTATGATTTCTTTTATTTTCTGTATGGTGTCATAGTACGCAAGAACTACATATTTTTTTTCTTATGGTGTTTTCATCAGGAATGTGCATTTTACAATGTATTTCCAAGAATGATTTAAATGCAATATTTTGTAATTTTTTAACGGGATATTCGATTTTAAAAGTGTTTTGCACAAATCTAAATTAAACTCCATTTGTTCATCGTTTGTTGAAGACGATGCTAAAGATTGTGCAATTGTCTGCTGTTTCATTGATTCAGCTTTCAACTTTTTCAAACGTTCTTGGTGTAGTGTTGTTTTTACATGTTGTATAATATTATATTTTTTATCGCATTGAACCTATAAAATAAAAATCTGTACCTAGTTAGGAATTAAAATAAAATTACCGTTTTTAAACATGCTTTACAAAAAAATTTATTATTTTCACTTCTTAATTCTGGATGGTTTTTAATCCATTCTGTATGGTGGTTTTCACCTTTGGCATTATTGGTTTGTAGGTTTTTCCGGTAAATAAACACAAATGAATGCACCCGGTCACAGTACACGACTATTCATGAATATGCTGATGAATTCTGTAATAAAATTTATGCACTCGTCTGTGGTTCCCCGACCGGCACACTCGGGGATTCCCCATTTTAGTACGATGCAGGTATATAGTAGTTTTGATAAATAAGCAAAGTTAAAATGTTTGCGGGTCAATTCAATAGTGCGGTTTTTTAAATGCGAGTGTCAATATGAAAATTAACGGAAAACGATACATAAGCAATAATTATTTCTCAAAACTTTAAGAAAATGCTCTAAAGAAGCATAATAGTCTAAAATAAGCCTAAAATCTAAAAATAAGCACAAAAGCACAAAAGAAGCAAAAAAAGCAAAAAATCCTTAGTGCCAAATTATAATATTTTTCATGAATCGTACACATTTTTAGAAATTATCTCGATGCTATAAATATTAAGCATAAGCATAAAAGCTAGAAATCCGCGCTCTAATTATGACCATTTTGAGGTGTGTTACGCTCGACATACATTGTAAATAGTTTTCAATAATATTTGAAAATACAGAATACTGGAATCTGATAATGGTTAACCTTTCCCGGACGAAGTTAGATACCTACATTTGTGTCCCAGAACCCATTTTTTATTGCTGTAATGTTAATTATTTTTTTCGCTGATGCTGATTTTTTTTATTGTTACTTAGGTTATTTATTAACAATTGCAGTGGCTTCAATTTTTTTTGCGTTTGTTGGTTCAAATAAATAAATAAATTAGTGTTTGGGATACAGTTGTATCCCACTCCGTCAAGCTTGCCATGCACTGCGATCTCGCGACGTCTCTGTATATTTGAGCAACCGAACAGGTTTTTCAAGTTTGCACTTGCCAGAGCTTGTCAGCCAGGGTTGGCAATTATCTTACAGTAAAAGTGTCGTTAGCAGTGCAGTTAGTTGCTTGTCAGAGTGCAGTTGAGTATTGTGTATTGTGTATGAATTTTTTAATCATGTCTAAAAAAATTAAACTTGATCTCACTACCGAAGCTGATCAAGCAATTGCGATGCAGTGGTTGGAGCAATCTGATGAAGAATTTATAAATAACGACGTTATTTCTGATACTTCAGAAGTAGAAGATTTCTTGGAAGTTCAAAGCGACATAGAGAGTGTGGAAGAGGTGAGTTGCTACCTATTTACTTATTTATATAAAACATTATTTAAATATTGTACATCATCCTTTTTTATCAGTCCGAATCTGAGGATGGCAAAGATAGCGACTCAGATAATGAACAAAAAGATCCTTTATTTACATCAAAAGATTGCACTAACTGGAGCAAGAACCCACCGAAATCGCATAGGCGCTTAGTTCAAAACATAGTAACTACCAAAGCTGGCCTCAATGCCAAATCCCAGAATGTTGCAAATATTGTTGACTGCTTCAAGCTGTTTGTTGGTGATGAAATTGTAGATATTGTAGTTGAGTATACTAACCAAAAAGCCGAGTAATTTTACGAAGAATATAACAGAAAACATCCCGAAAAGAAAAAGACCTGGGTTGCAACAAATCCCGTTGAAATGTATGCTGTTTTAGGCATTCTGATTACAATGGGAGCCCTGAAAGCAAAAAGGGAACCATTATCATTCCTTTGGAGTAAAGATGCTCTGTATTCGAGGCCAATATTTACTGCTGCCATGGCACGTGATAGGATCAAACATCTGCTGTCTTTCATGCGATTTGACGATACGACAACAAGAGCAGACCGTCGAAGCACAGACAAACTTGCAGCAATACGTCAAGTTTTTGACAAGTTTGTAGGTAATTGCAATAATAACTATAATCCAGGCTTGCACCTTACCATAGATGAGCAACTTGTTGCATTCAGAGGAAAATGCCCGTTTAGAATTTATATGAAATCAAAACCAGCAAAATATGGCATAAAAATATGGGCTCTCGTTGATGTAGCAACCACGTATGCAATGAATCTTCAGGTATATTTAGGAAAGACAGCTAACAAACCTGAAAAAGAGCAGGGAAAGCGTGTCGTACTTGACTTAGTGTCTTGTCTTGGTCGAGGTTATGGAATTACAACCGATAATTTTTTCACTAGCATACCATTGGCCAATGAACTTTTTAATCGTAGTCTTACATTATGTGGTACGCTCAGACAAAATAAAAAAGAGACTCCACCAATATTACTACCAAATAGAGCCAGGGCTGAAAAGTCTTCAATTTTTGCTTTCAGTGAAGACATAACACTAACTTCCTATGTACCAAGAAAAGGTAAATCAGTAATTGTATTGAGTACCGAACATCACGATACAAAAGTTGGAAATGAAGATAATGATTTCAAACCAGACATAATACAACACTACAATGCCACTAAAGGTTCCGTAGACACTATGGACAAAATGGTAAACGAATATTCAGTAAAAAGATCTACCAAAAGGTGGCCGTTTGTATTGTTTCAAAATGTTTTGGACATTGCTTGTCTAAATGCTTTTACAGTTTGGACAACCAAACATGCAGAATTACGAAAAGACCGCGACTATAGAAAAAACTTTTTATTAGAACTTGGACGTGAACTTATAAAGCCTAATGCGGTTGAAAGACTAAAGAACAAACTCTTGCATAGACGAATAGTAGAAGCTATTAGATTGTTAGTTCCAATAGAAGCTGAAGCCGCGAAAGCCCCTGGTCCATCTTCATCTTCAAGACGATGCACAATATGCCCCAGGAAAAAAGACAAGAGAACAAGGAACACTTGCAACAAATGTAATAAATATGTTTGCTCAGATCATAGTGTTGTATTTAAAACAATTACTTGTACTGTTTGCAACAATAATGAATAAATCAAAACAACATAGTGTAAAACTTTAAACTATTTTAAAATTTTAAATAAATAAGTTTATTTCTTCTACCTAATATATTTTTTTATGTTTCAACCTTTATAATAATGGAAGAAATAATACAGAAGTACTATAACGTTACATATATTGACAGTTTGAATACTTAAAACAAGCGCAAAATGATAAAACCCCTTGAGATACATTTGTGTCCCACTCCGGCCTTAACGCGATTTTTGACACTCCGTCCGGGAAAGGTTAAGAAGCAAACCTAAAAGAAATATATTTGAAAGATAGATTTCAACTATAAGTAACTTATATTACACACTTAAAATACAAACAAATATGTCAATTGTGAGATATTATTCGCACTTTAGAACGTAACCTATTTTTACAACTTGTTATAAATTTGGATTCCCACCTTGTTTGCCTTTCCAAGCATACCAACAATGTATACCGAACAATAAATTGTCTGTGTTCTTTACACGGTTTAAAAACGCGGACATACATACATATACATAATTCATATAAAGGAGCGAGTTTTAAATTTAATGTGAGGATAGTGTTTAAAAAATACTTTAGTCAGTTTTACAATAAAATTCGTTAAACTGTTTGGCGGGCATAATTTTCCGTAAATTGAAATATTATCAGTGCGATAAGCCTTCTGTTTTATTAGTTCATCTTCAAGATTTGTATGTTTATTTGCGAAAGGATTGCAAGTTTGAAGACTATGTCTTCTACCATTCTTCAAAAAATTATGTTTGAAATCATAAATTTAGCGAAAACATTAAACATTTTGTAAGGGCTATTTAATGCATTTGTACAAGAGATATAGCTAAAACACTGATAATTAAATGTAGAACTCGTCATGTAGCAGCTAATGATCGATCTTTATTTAAACATGATAGCTGTAATAGTAAAGAAGATTAAATGTTTCATAAACGGAGATTATGATCAAAAATGTTGCGCGGATCCTGAGAAAAATGTCAGCCACAAAAAAAAACTGACACATGTAAAAAAATGTTTTTTATTTTTGAAATGTCAATACATTGGGAATATCGTACGCAATATACAAAGAAAATTTTAAGCTGTCAAGCAACACTCATGAATCTTAATAATTCATGCATTTTACTTCGCGGAAAATTTATTTAATAATCCTTGTCATATCAAATCAACATAGAACGACACTAATAGTTTAATGTTGATTATAATTTATATCTACGTTTTTCATTCAGTACTAAGCTAATCTTCAAAATAATTTAATTTAGTACGAGGTAGTTGTAATAGTTGCATTCACAATTATAGTTTCAGTTTTTCAACGATGGTTAACTTTAGAGGGAAATTCTGTGTTTGATTTATTAAATAACTGGTAAACACAAATATCTAGAGATCATATTAACATTACATGACAAACTCGGTAAGAATATGTTCAGTAAAAGCCAAAGAAAGAACGCTACAAACAACGTAGACAGGATTTACATCGTTGGTTGAAAATTACGTCAATTATAGGACAGCCATCTTAGAAATTGCACAAAATGTGTTGGAAAAAAGACTGCGTCTTAAGAAACTTTAAAAATGAAACTGAATCAATAACCATATCACAAAAACAGGAAAACCCTAATGGATACTGCAGAAACATAAAACAATAATCTTGTATGAATATTAAAGGGGATTCGAAAAACAACAATTGTACTACAAATTATGGGAGTGGGTATCGGCAGAATGAAGAGGAAGAAAAGAATCAACAAGTTGAGTGAAGGCAGAAAAGCAACGCTGGAGATGTGAAAAACCACACATTAACCATTAATTTGTATTTCCAGCCAACGGTACTAAAATTTAAAAATTTGTGTTTTTATTATATTATTTTTCGATAAAAATTTGTCTTAATTTAGTTAGTTTCATACTTTTGAAAACTATACGTATTTTACAAAACTAATTGCTACCATGTGATTTCTTAACCTATTTTTTTAGCAAGTCAAATTACCACGTAAACAATTTTTTATTACACTAACCGAAAGTACTTATATTGTAAAACTGAAAAGAAATACTCAAGTGATAATGTATTTTTTCCACTACTAGTAGTAGAAGATGCCATTATTTATGTCGTTTTCGGGTTAAGAAGATGAATTTCTCTCCTAGTAGGAGATAATTTTTCATTAGCTCCTACTAGGAGATAAAAAAACAATTGACGATAGTGACATTCCTTGATACATTTTTACGTTGATGACAGCTACAAAATTTGTTGGTTAATTTAGTAAATTTTGGCAATCACAAAGAAAAGTAATCGTTTTTTAGTAGGAAAGAACGTTAGAAAAGCGTTAAATTTCGCGCCACGACCGGATAATAATAGTAATTTGTCGTACTGGATTTTCCCAGCTTCTTTTCTAATTTCGGGAGGAGTACAATCACCATCATCTTCCATTTTGACAAATCGTACAAATAATAAAATTAAAAGTAAAGTCAATGTCAAATTTCAGTTGTTTTCTGTGAAAAACTACCTTGATACTTATTGGATCGCTTTTAATTCAAAAGAAATGCAGAAATTATTGTTGGAAAATTCGTTAAATGTTCTAGTAGTGGAAAAAATAATATATAAACCACGGTACAGAAGCTTTTTCTTAGCCTCACAATTTATTCCCCTCGATGCTGCGCATCTCGGGATCATAATAATGTTCGGCTAAGAAACATTGCTTCTGTACCTTGGTGTATAATTACTATTTTCTTAACACCATTACTATTTAGCAATCCAAGAAATATAGCTGATGGCAACTTTTTATACTTAATTCCTTAGCGTATCAGTTTCTGAGATATTTCAAATACTTTATACGTATCTAAATGTTGGTGTTAACTTACACAAAAACAGTAGGAAATTAAAAAACAAATTGATAATATGGTGTGTGTTCGTGTAACTGACATTAATTTCATAAAACCACTATATTATCTTGTTAATATTTTCGCTTTAGTTCCACCCTATACTAAACTAACAAAGTCTTCGTTAATTGCATCCAACATTTATGCTTTCTGCGGAGTAGCAGGTTGTATAGCAATATACTCAACCGTAATTTATGTAAAAATTACACAGATTTATCCTAAGCAACATTTAACAGTGGCTTTTACGAATGCGTTGGCAAACACCATCGAACTTGCGTCAATTGCGATGGTAATTATTAGGTCAACATTTAAAAATCCAAAGAAGTTTAGGTTGTTTCATGGACTTTTTATGAAAATCGATAACTCTTTGTATTGCCCTAAATCACCAAGTGACACTTGCTACAGGTTCTACGTAGAAATAATTATCGCCCATGGTTTGGTAATATTTCTGTTCCTGTTTGATTGTTTCTTTTGGATACCAACAAGAGGACCTTTGAGTTACTTTAGAAGCTTTATGAAATATGTCATACAGTACTTAAATTTGATCACTGTTCTGTTAATCTATAATTATATTCTGGCTATCCTACATCGTTTTGAGAAGTTGAACAATAGTTTGAACAGCGGAATAGGTGACACAGTTGCATGTCAGCCTCCAATAGCATCTTGTCGGGGTTGGGTGAAGATAAGGAAACAATTTAAAAAAGTGTGTGATGCAAGAGAAATTTTCACTGACTTAAGTACATTAATAAGCACATTTAACACTTTATTTGGATGGCAAATATTTTCTTTGTATCTAACTATTGTGGTGCAAGTTTTAGAAATTATAAATGTTGCGCTTGTGATGGTTGCTTACGAGACAATTTCGGAAAATGTTTCGTTGGAAATAAATTTCATTTCGTTAAGCTTATGTTGGTGCAGTGTCCTTATGGTGCGTACATCGTACAATTTGATATGGTCATTTGCATATTATATATTTTTAATATATTTTCAGATGATGATCGTACTAATAACATTTGCATGCCATAAAACCGCAAAGAAAATTCAACGCACACCAACACTATGTTATGAGCTACTTCGGCATTATCCTGCAATTCCCAATAATTTTCAATGTGCAATATTAAGAGAAGAATTAATTATATTCGCTCAGCAGTCTAGTCTACACTCGCCTTCTTTTTCTGCTGCTGGCTTTTTTAGTGTTAGTTACAACATGTTGTTCGGTCTTTTTGGCACTGTTATTTCTTATATTATTGTACTAACACAAATTAACAAATAATCGTATAAGTCTGAATTCGATATTAATTTTGCACAATTATAAAAGTGTTTATACGTATGTGTTAGTTTAACATGCTGTAAACGAATTTTATTGGCTCCGCTTGCTTATGGTGTGGTTTACTTTAATTACGCTAGGTTTTGTAGAAGCAAGGACAAAAATTTCCAACTAATAACATTAACTTATTTATTCACATATGTACTAACTTGAAAAGTGGTATACAATTACGACAGTTTTTGTATAAGACTAAAAAGTATTCAATATACGATTCAAAAAAGACGTAGCAACTGACACAAAAATTCCACCAATAGATAGATATCCTGTGTTAGAATTTTCTTCTCCTCCTTTTCCTCCTCCTACCTCTCCTTATTCCATCGACTAGCACCATGTGTTATTTGTCTGGCTTGCTTATTCATTTGACGATGAAAACCAACTCTGGTGCGTCTTTTGATGGGCGTCCCAGTAGTCTCCTTCCTATTGGTAAAATGTCCATGCATATTTTTGCTAGCATGTCGTCACTCATACGTCACTCTTCCTTTAGTCCACTTTATCACTTCCTGCACTTTCCTGTTTCTTCTTATTTCAAAGATCGTTTACCTGTCTTTTAGGAATCACGGAAAAAAAGTCACCGGAAGAAAAGTCACGGAAAAAAAGTCACCGAAAAAAATTCACCGGAAAAAAACACAGGGAAAAATAGTCACGGAAAAACAGTCACAAAAAAATAGATATAAGATAGGTTTTACAATTTATTGTTTAATACTATTTACAGTAGTAGTGGCTATTTATTGACTATCAGGTCTAAACCTAATTGTGTGTCCCACAGCACGTAAAAAGCTGGCAATATCACGTTCACTATTTTGCTACTGTACACATAGATTCTTAAACTTTTCTTGGTGCTTTTCATGTTGCTTCCTCGTCTTCTTCTTTTCTTGTGCCCCCGCATCGAATTGAAGAAGTTTTGTTCAATCTGTTGCGACCTTTTGTTGCATTTTACGAATTAGAGTCCATATAGTTGGATGTTTCTGACCAACAAGATGAAAAAATCTATTATTCCAACCTTCAGTTGTATTGTTGGTTCGATGTTGATCATTAATTGTTGCTTCTTGAACATTCC